>PVJO010000891.1:0-117547 GCA_004026905.1 Hystrix cristata
TGACTATGTGTGAAAACATCAGAACTTCATTCCTTACTCACGAAGACTCAATGTTTTCACTGCATCTTAGACACCATCTTCACTGCATCTAAACTTGCTCTTACATTCTCCATCGTTGCTTCCACCATGTTGATTTTTACTTTTACATTTTAAAAACAAGTCTGATTTTTCTCACCTCTTCTTACATTTCAGAAAATCATCCTCACCTTTCTTTATTTCCATTTGACTTGTGAAACAATTTAACTACCATACTCAAACTCTTGATGTTTTCCACCCATCACTGAGAACTCCAGGGAACTAGATATCTTGATTTGAAGCACAAGAAATACTGAGCGGTTCAGATCCACTGTTTAGTTTTCAGAGTGGCAGAGTAATTGGAAGTGAAGGTCTGTGCTTGGGAAGCTTAATGGATATATTTTATAATCACTCTAGTGGTTTCTCTGCTGACGGTACTCCTCATAGTAGTGCAAGTCATGTGGGGAATACGACAGAATGACAGGGCCTCTGTCTCCCCGAGAGACTTCAAACAAATGGCATATGGCGCAGCTATTAAGAGCCACATGCAGTGGTATCTATCAGGAAAAGTTCAGAGAAGGGGAAGACAATGCAAATTAGAGGGAAGAAGAGAACGTATCTAGTGGGAGTTCAGGTGGTGGTAAGATAAAAAGAGGTCAAGTTAATACAAAAGAGCCACATTATATAGCATTTTAGAGACTGGTACGGAATTTGGACTTCCTGAAAGAAGCGATGTCTTTGTAGGTTTTGAGAAGAGAAATTAAGTATGTTAAAAGCAGTGTAAAAAAAAGATCTATCTAGTTTTAGTTTTCAGCATGTGGCAAGCCAATTTGTCCAGCACCATTTGTTAAAGAGGCTATCTTTCTTCCAGTGAGGATGTTTGGCTCCTTTGTCGAAGATGAGGTATTTGAGCACATTTGGAGTTGTTTCTGTATCTTCCAATCTATTCCATTGATCCTCAGGTCTGTCTTTTTGCCAGTACCATACAGTTTTTATCACTGTAGCTTTATAGTATAGTTTTAGATTGGGGACTGTGATGCCCCCTGCCTTTCCCCTGTTGCTTAGGATTGTTTTTGCTATTCTGGGTCTCTTTTTTTTCCAGATGAAATTCATGATTGTCCTTTCTAATTCTTTGAAGTATGTTGGTGGTATCTTGATTGGAATTGCATTAAATCTGTATAATAGTTTAGGAAGTATAGCCATTTTCACTATGTTGGTTCTTCCTACCTAGGAGCATGGGATAGCTTTCCATTTTCTGGTAGCCCTTTCAATTTCCTTTTTTAGAGTACTGTAGTTTTTGATGTAAAGATCTTTTACATCTTTTGTTAGATAGATTCCTAAGTATTTTATTTTTTTGTGTGTAATTGTGAAAGGTATATCTTCTGCGATTTCTTTTTCGGTGGGTTTGTTGTTTGTGTATAGGAATGCTATTGACTTTCGGGTGTTGGCTTTGTATCCAGCAATGCAACTGAACTTCGTAATTAAATCTAGAAGCTTTTTGGTGGAGTTTTTTGGGTCTTCTATGTAGCATATCATGTCATCCGCAAATAAGGATAGTTTGACTTCTTTTCCTATCTTTATCCCTTTAATTTCTTTTTCTTGTCTAATTGCTCTGGCTAATGTTTCTAGAACTATGTTGAATAACAGTGGTGATAGTGGGCAACCTTGTCTTGTTCCGGATTTTAGTGTGAAAGCTTCCAGTTTCTGACCATTAAGTGTGATGTTGGCTGTTGGTATGTCATATATGGCTTTTATCAAATTTAGGTATACACCATCTATTCCTATTTTCTGTAGTGTTTTTATCATGAATGTGTGTTGGATTTTGTCAAATGCTTTTTCTGTATCTATTGAGATGATCATGTGATTTTTGTCTTTAACTTTGTTGATATGGTGTATTACATATATTGATTTACGTATGTTGAACCATCCCTGCATTCCTGGGATGAATCCTACTTGGTCATGGTGTATGATCTTCTTGATAATTTGTTGTATTCTATTGGCCAGTATCTTGTTGAGAATTTTTGCATCTATGTTCATTAGGGAGATTGGCCTGTAGTTCTCCCTTTCAGTTGGATACTTTTCTGGCTTTAGTATCAGGGTAATGCTTGCTTCCAGGAATGATTTTGGAAGTACTGCTTCTTTTTCAATTTCATTAAAGAGTTTGAGGAATAGTGGTATTAGATCGTCTTTGAATTTCTTGTAGAAATCGGCTTTGAAGCCGTCAGGACCTGGGCTTTTCTTCGTTGGTAGCTTTTTAATTACCTCTTCAATTTCATTGGCTGATATTGGTTTACTGAGTGTTCAGAAGTGTGGGAAGATAGATTAACCTGCCAGCAGCTCCGTGAGCTCTCTATGAAGTCATGAGACCCCAAGCGATCTCTCTCTCTCTCTCACTCTCTCTCTGTCTCTCTCTCTCACACACACACACTCTCTCTCTCTCTCTCTCTCTCACACACACACACACACACACACACAGAGCTATCACTAACATAATGAGTGGAATTTCATGAAACTATAGTTTCAAGGACCATATTCTTTTGCTAAAGATTCCCTACTGTGATCACAGGAATTGTAAAATAAGAGACTGCGACAATGATCTTTTAAATGATTAGGGTTCTTCCTAATAGTACAGTAAATACATCAAAACATGTCCCTCCACCACCAATACACAAACACCTCTAAATCCAAGTGTTCCTTCATTGACCACTTCTGAGGAGCAGTCTGGACTTGGGAATCAACATCTGGACTCCAGGTAAAATACAGGGTAATAAAACTATTCTTTTACCCTGTGTTACCCTGTGCTACTCTTATTGCCCTACTCTACTCCTCCTAAATCAACTGATTCCACACATCAAAATCTTAGTCTATACATTATGAAACCAGGACTTTGGCTTTTATTTCGGGAGCAAGCATTTCTTTAATGCAAATAAATTGACATTGACTAATTAAAATAAACCCGAGAGACCAGAAAGCAACATGCCAATAAACACCATAAACCGATCGTGGACTGCTGCAATACTGTTAGACCATCACACCTTCTCTAGTGGCAAAAGATGGTTTCCTGTTTCTCCTGTGTTACTATGTCCTTGCCTTGTCTGTAGATGGATGTATTGCAATAACGCACCAGGGCTCCTTAACATTGACATTATGCAGAATTCACTGTATACCTGACCACATATAGGGCATAACACTTATGACATTTGAACTCATTAATTCACAGCACACTGAAAAAAAAATAACCCTCAATATAAGGCATCATTTAGAGTTAAACAGAATGAGAATATACACAAATTCTACAAGGGTGAAATTTAATTTTTATTAGAAGCCTTTCTGAAATTGGTAAGATGAGAAATACATACGCAGTATATTTTCTGTAATCTGAAACATGAACTTTGGAATAAATACCTCAAATTACATTTTATAGTAGTCACATGGCCCTGAATAAAAGACAGGCACTTGTCTAGAACTTCTCTACTTTGTAATTTCAACTCCAGCCTCAGTTAACAGTATGGAGTATTTTCTTGCCTGATTCTTGCAACAAAACTGATTCGAATGCACTGGTCACTGAGTCATATACATGCCATTATTCAACAATTTGTAGAAAAAATGATGTTCCCCCAGAGGGAATAAACTGATGATTTGAGTTATTGAGTATACTGAGAATTATCATTATCATCATTGCTGTCGTCAGCTGCCAATTTGCAAGTGGACATTTTCAAGAGAAACAACCAGATGAAAAAAGGAAGGAGGTCGATCAACACAGTTGCCCCTTCTTCTTTGATTTTGCATTAGAAAATATTTCAAATTTATGCAAAAGCTTAGTTTTTAGAGAAATAATCTCACACTACAAGAGGGATCCCTGAAATGCGGGGCTCAGTCATCGCAAGGCGACAGAGGAATGCAGCACTTTGCTATCAGAGTGCGAAGGAATCTCCTCAGAACCAAGAATCATCAAGGATGCTTCTCCAATGTCCAGTCTGGATCTCCACCCAGCGCGCTCCGACTCAGCCTGCTCATTTACACTCTCACACTCACTTGTTCTCATTGCCTGTTCACATAAATTATCTTTTGATGGGTGAGGACAATTTAAGCACTTCGTTTCTCGTTGAAATTAAACCACAAAAGATGATCCAGATTATTTTAATTCAATATTTTATTAAATAACATTCAAAAGTAATGTGACATGACTTAAACTTCAAAAATGTATCTACATTTTCACTGTATTATATTAATGTAAATTTTCTTAGAGCTCCAGGCCACATTCACTGGCAAAAAA
This sequence comes from Hystrix cristata, assembly GCA_004026905.1. Lineage (NCBI taxonomy): Eukaryota > Metazoa > Chordata > Mammalia > Rodentia > Hystricidae > Hystrix > Hystrix cristata. The sequence goes on from PVJO010000891.1 coordinate 4,292, forward strand.
TTAAATTTTCAATATAGTTTACTGATAAATATTGTCATGTCTATAACCTTTTGCCTATTTTGAAAAAGAGATAAATGTTATAAGTTAGCCTGACACAAATCTTCATTTGTGTCTTCAGATAGCTCCACAAAAGATGCAAAATGATAGTAAAATACTTTTTAAAAAAGGTAATAAATGTTTGAGGAGATTTTAAAATATTGTAGTTTTTCCCCACATAACTTAGAAAGAAAAACGGAAACATCCCTTGACTCAAATGCTTTGGAGATTTGGAATGTGGAGTTCTCTAACAACAAAATCATTGTTAGGAGACATTGATCTAGAATATTGATATTGAATTGATATTGATATTGATTAGAAAGATACTGATCTAACTGCAAATGTGAGATACAGCATTTTCAAAACCAATTTTACTATGTGCTAAAGAAATGTTTTGAGAGGCTACAGATGTATTCATTCCATTTTGGCTATAAAAGAATTTATATTTCTCCACATTTATTATAAAACAGTACCATCTCTCTCACCCTGGGGTCTCTGCAAGTTTGCCCTTTTTGATGTGGCGAGATGAATGCAGTAATCTGCTTAACACTTAATTCATGTAAAAGCCAGAAGAAAAGTACTGAAATGATTTTCTGGTTTTATCTTCAGTTTCCTAAAACCGTTCAATTCTGAACAGCCTACAATATACTGCCTCTTTCAAATGATAGTAAATCTTTTTTCTCTCCAAGCCTCCAACTCTTCCAACTCATCAGCGAACAGCTATTCTCTTCCTCTTCGACACATACACAAAAATTGCACATTACCACTTATACATGCATTTGGTTACACATTATCCATCTGCATATACGTGCACATATATGCCTATGTGTATGTAAATGTACCTGTGTGAATGCAAATGTCTACGCCTAATTATAAAGACAGTACAGATACAACGCAGCCTTCGCACATGACATCCTATGAACTTTCTTTCCATTCCGTCGTTAATTATCATCCAGAACCAGAGAGCAGTAGTCATTCAGAACATGGGTTGGACAAGCAACACAAATACATTTATTTGACTTTAAAATTCAAATTGCAAAGCCTGCAAAGAAGCTGATAAGCTGCCTGGTAGAGTATAAAGTCTACCACAGTCTATAAGATCTTTCACAGGTGGATTATGTGTAATGAAGTAAAAGGAATAAATATCATCTAAGGTGAACAAATCCATCTAGCTCTTACCCAGGCAAGCCAAATACTGGCAGCACAAAGGAGATTACGGATATAACAGCCCATTGAAAGGAAACAATTTACATAACACGAAGTGCACATATATGCTGCTTTCATAGACGCATGTCTTCCAAATAGAAATACATTTCTCATAGATGAAAATATAGAGGAAAATGTTCAAGTATCTCTCTTACAGAGAAACTCAGAATGTGTAACTACAAAAACATTAAAATTAGTTTTCACAAAGTAAAAGCTGATCTTCATAAAATGTGAACATTCTATTCATAAGACGCCTCATTGTGTGAGTATTATACATGTAAAATGTACTTTCACACATAAAAGAAAGCTTTAGCATTAACATGGACAGGACACGCCATATCTTAAGTCATATATAATTTAGTACATTGCTTCTTAATAAAATTAGAAATTATTGTAATATAACTATTTAAGATATTTACAATCTCTGATCTAAAATATGAATTTACTTTTCAAATACTTTAAAAACTTATCGACGCTGAAGGGACCAGAACCTTGCATTGCTGGCCCAGAAATCTATGACTGCCCCTTTCTCTTCTGCACTACAGATCTCTCCAGGAGAAATCCTCCCTCCAACTCGCAGACAAATGGGAGCCAAAAGAATCTGCAACACACCCACACTGGACAGTGGGACAGCGGGCTCAATTAGAATAATTCAGCTCTCACCTCTCCTTCCATTCTTCCAATATTTGGACTCATCGCCAAGGATCCGCTCCCAGCGGATTCACCTTTCGCCACATTCAGAAATAGAAGAGAACTAACATTCACTTAGAAAAGCAATGAAGCCTTAGGGAGGCAGCTCCGTGGTAGGGCACTTGCAGCAAGCAGGAGGCTGCGGGTTAGAGCTGGCACTGCAGGAAGATGGACAGAAGGAGAGTGGGGCGAAGAGGAGGAGAAGGAGAGGAAGAGAGAGGAGGAGAGGGAGGAAGGAGGAGAGGGAGGAAGGGGAAGAGAGGAAGGAGAAGAAACTGGTAGCAATCATTTTAATTACCAGATTTGGAATGTTAAATATAGTATGGCATGTTTTCTAATGGTGACTGACTTCACCTAAAAACTGAGGGTCCTACCCAAGTCTGAAAGCAAAGCTACCAGTGCTCCAGAATGCTGCCACGAGGAGGCGACCTCTTCCCACCTCAGTCCCTGCCAGTCATTCCCCCTTTGGCAGAACACCCCTGAGAATGTCGCCCCACTGACACTCACTAGCACCTTCCGGCCCCTGGTCTGCGCTGTTCCCCTCCTGGGATGCTGACCTCCCTGGTTCTCATGGTCCACGGACCTCCTCACGGCCGTCACCCCCTAGGGCCCCTCTTAGCTGTCTTTCCAGTGTACAGACCAAGCGCGTCATTGGAATTTTCTTGCATAAGTCCCCAAATCTTTTTAAAAATCCTCTCAGTATTTTGCTTGATGGAGAAAACTCAATTTCCAGCTAAATCCTCTCCTTTGTGTACTCTCCATGTGTAATAGAGTAGGCGAAAGTAGCTGAATAATAACAATAAAACAGCATAACTATGAGGACTACTTTTTTGTTTGTTTATTTTTGACAGAGGCTTGCTATGTTGCCCAGGCTGGTCTGGAACTCCTGGGCTCCTCCTGCCTCAGCCTCCTGAGTAGCTCAGACTATACAGGCACATGATGCTGTGCTTTCCCATTCAGTTTTGAGAGCAAACCTGAGGTGAGTGCTCACACTCCAGTCAACTCTACTACTTCCCTGATCTACTTATTCATCTTGCTGACTATTTCATATCTCTCCCCGCTCTGCTCTACACCTTTCTTATCCCTGCTCTCACTGTTAGCTGCTGAACTTGGGTCCTTCTGCACTCAGAAGCTGTGTGGATTGTCCTGCTCCAGCTACTTAAAGCTAGATTTTCTCTCTCCTCGTGCATGCCCCTGGTCGCTCCTCCTCTAACCCAGTGTTTCTTACTCTGTCTGCAGGCGCAGGATCAGCACACCCCAGTGCGGTGTGAACCCATATTGTTGTAAAATATAATTAAAATAATTCATTAAATAATAACCTGAAACAGTGAAGACAGGCACTGTATTGGATCCAACACACACACACTTCATCGAATTGCTACAAACACTCTCAAATTGTCTTATCTTGTTCATCAGTAAAAACTCATCAGCCTGCTGAGTACACTGCAGAGCACGACCCAGCACACCTGGTAACCCCATTTCAGGTCTTCTCTGGCTGCTTACTCCGCTGGAGCCTCCTTCCCCTAGAGGGTCACCTGCGGGCTCCTTCACCATCCACCTCAGCCCAACCCTACATCACAGAGAACTCCCCTGACCACCATATTGGCTCTCAACACAGCATCTTGCCATCGCTTTTCACCCTCCTCCAGCATTATCTTTCTTCACAGCACTGATAATTTACTTGGCATTCTTATCTAATCATAATTTGTTGCTTTTTCTTCCAGTACAATTTAACGTACACAGGATAATGGCTTTTTTTTTATTAAAATACAGAGTACCCAGAATTTCAATTATACCAGCCACACTGAATTATTTAATGTTATTGGTTGAATGCAGGGATTACACTGAAAATATAACCGGAAATAACTAACATCATTATCCTAAGTTTGTGGAGGATGATAGAATGTATGTGTAGTTCTGTAAACAGGGAGGTTTCTGACACAGTAACACATGTTCAATGCTTTTCTACAGTGGGCACCAAAATTAGAGAGAAAAAAACAACATTAGGTCTCCCTCTCACGAATGGGAACACCATGGCGCAAAGGGCTGGATTTTAATGGGTCGCTTAAAATAAAGTGGACATCACACGGGCTACACAATAACAAGATTTTCGATTATTCTAGGATGTCTTCAGTTAAATTAACTAGAACCAGGTTAGGTAGAGGAAATTTCTAATAAAATGACGTCATGAACAATTAAAATACACTGCCTTTCAAGATAATTAGAAATGAATTTGTAAGATTACTGTTTCTTAAACTTTCTATGGGTAAATCTTAATTTAAGGGTTCTTATCACACACACACATATATCTACACAACAACAACAATAAAGAGGATTAGTGGAAACGTATGGAAGTAGTGGACAGACCTACGAAACAGGTCACGGTGATGGTTTCACGGGTGTACTCTTATTTCCAAACCCATCAAGTTGGGTACATTGCAGGGAACAGGTTCCTGTATTTCAGTCACATCTCAATAAAGTAGTTTAATTACAAAAATTCATACTCTTTAATTTAGAAAGGGACCCTGAATCAACTTTATTTTACTTCAAACTGATTTAATGTATATTCATTAAACGACAAATACATGAAGATGAAATTCAGAATATGAGGAAAACAAATTGAGGGAATAGTCATTCTTGAGGCTAAAGAAACAAGACTGAACCCCTATTATATTTTTTTTTTTTTTGGTGGTGCCGGGGATTGAACTCAGGCCCTTGTGCTTGCAAGGCAAGCACTCTAATCACTGAGCTAAATCCCCAGCCCCAATATTTTGAAGAATTAAAAATGAGGAAAAAATTAGCATTATCTTTGTGTCCTGAATACTTTCCTATTACATTAGATAAAATGTATATTCTACTATCTTTCAAAACTGGATATTACAAAGTCTATTCAATCTTTTAAAAAAGGCATTCATTTGAACAATCTCTTGAAAACTAGTGATGGTTAATTTTGTATTCCCAAGTCCCCTGCTCTAGGGAACAGCGGCCACATTCTGGTAAATGGGCCTTTCCTTCACTTCGTTTGGTGGGATTTTGTCATCTCCATGAAGAACTCTCAGCCGCTCTGGGTTTCCTGCTCGCTGTGGTTGAAGGGTCTGGGGTAGCTCAGGCAGATCAGGGGTCTGGGGTGAGACTTCCACTGCCGTCTGGTGGTGCTCCCGCAAGGTGGGTGAGAGTCAAGGCAACAGACACTGACACTTCGCCACGAAGAATTGCAGGAGACTGATTCCGGGTGACATTTTACATCTTGGTATGTCATCATCTGTGAAAATTCATGTAACTGTATACCCAAAAGGACGTGCTTTACCCTATAAAAATGTACTTTCATAAACCTGAGTTAGCAAATTAAAAATCTGATGTATGGCTTTACATAATTTGCTGTTTGTTAGAATTATGTTTATTAAGTTGTTTTAAAATTGTTTTCATATATTTACCAATTTGGAAAAACTGTATTTTTTGTATTCCAATTTGTAAATACGATATAAGAGGGCATGACAAGAAAGAAAATTAATACTTTAATATTATACTGAGAAGCAGTGTACAATACTCAACAATTCCATATCTTGTTTGCAAAATCTGTAAGCATCATATAATTGCCTCAATTAAGAACATGTTTTAATCCAAATGAATGGCCTGAAAAACTAGGCACTTGGAACAAAAGTGAGACCATTTCTCTTATTCCAATCTAATTAGCTTACTTGTTTGCTCTTTTATTTTCTAAGATATTGCCTTTGTACATGAAGAGTATGACTCCCATTTTCAACCGCTTGCCTAAGTAGAATATGCTGTTATTCAAAATATTTATATAAATATGCTGCACAAATATAAAATTTAGATTATGAATAGATATAGGATATGTTTTTGAATAAAGACAGTGTTAGAAATGTTTAAACACACCAGTAAAGTAATACTCTGCTTAATACTAAATAGCTACAATAACATTTTTCTATTTTTTTATTCAAAAGTGTAAGAAACCAGAGGTATTTTGTGGCTGCAGGGAAGTCATTCACCATCCTCTGGTACTAAATAGCAAAACCTTAATTCATCTTCCGGGCTGGCTTTCAAATACTCATCACTCATACACTCATCGGGGCCTCTCTTCCATGAAAGAAGCTATTGCCAATATCGATAGCTGTTTAGACAAAACCATAACATCATTAGGAATAAGAATCAAAACTATAAGGAAAATGGATCCAGTAAGCAAATCTCAGCCATTTTCAATTAAATCTACCAGCAGCATGTCTTTAGGAGAAGGTTGTTGCTTACAAAGTCTTGCAGAGCTTTTCAAAATTCTCTCACACAAATATTTGAGCAGCCTCATTCACCAATAAGTCATATGAAAGCAACACAGGATTAAAAATTAAAATAAATCCAAAAATTAAAGAAGTGCTGCAGAGGAAAACATTCAACAGGGCCTGGGCACAGTACTATCATTTAGTAACAGGACACATGACACCCTGGGTTCAATATCCAGCAACACACACACACACGCACACATACACACACACACACACACACACACACACACACACACACCCCAAATTAAAAAATCATTAAGTGTACAGGCTTCTTCTCCCCACTTTCCACCCAATAAAGCAAAGGATTTCTGCCTGTTCACTCCCCCCAATTTAAAAATCATTAAAGCTGTTCTAGTTATTGTAGAGAAAGTTAAAATGTCAATGTATATAATAATAAATGTGACAGAGAGAAAAAAATAAAAATAAAGAGAAGTTTGAGATTTCTGTTAAACTTGAATCAAGAAAAGGCTTCCAAGAAAGCAATATAATCTTAGTGGCCAGAAAGAGGGAGGGAGACCCATCACATTCAGAATTGGTTGAAGCACGGCAGCTGGAGTTCACTTCTCCAGTCACTGCCCAAGGCAGAGACGGAGGGCTGGTTCCAATGATGAACATTTTGGGACCACCATGGAAGAAGTCAGAGTTTTGATATTATCAGGGTGATTAAAATGTATTTACTTAGATAATTAGATGCTGTCTAAAAATAGTTGTTTTGTGAGTTGCAGAATTCTTGATTATTGGGAATTTAAAATATTCATTGAAAAATAATTTAGCTTACACTGTGTGAAAGACTATGAAATGTATCATACAGTCATAGGTAGTAACAATAATAATGCAAAGTTCTCTCCAAGAAATTGCACTGCAGCCCTCATCTCCCAGGCCCCAGATGGTTACTATGTTGAGATCGTTGTTCAAGGCGCCCCTCTCTAGGCAGGGAGGAGACATCGGTGTTCTGCTACGATCTCTTCCAGTGCAAATGGTTAATGCTATTAGCATTTTATTATTCCTTTCCTGAAGAGACTTGATATTCCTTAACAGCTTACAGGTATACTATTAGCATTTCTTCAATGTACCAATCAGAGCAGACAGTAAGAATTGGCTGATTGTGCAAAAAGAATATATTAGCCTTTCATTTCATATCTTTGTAAAATTTCAAAAACATATAGGAGTTGTCAAGAATAAATATAAAAAATATTCTTCCTACAAATCACGTGTCCAGCTACACTGATTTACTTTGTAAGAACAATCACTGGTGTGTGGGAAATTTATTTGCATGTTAATTAACTTTGGGGGAAGGAGACCTGGTTTACTCTAAGATTATATAACGTCCTTCCTGAAAAAGAACAAAGCCAAAGTTTGGAAAAATGACAGAATTTAATTCCCCGTTTCCATGATTTCAAGGGACTTCATCGACCGTATCTTACATAAATGTCCGATGTATTTTAATCAAAGGGAACCATGAACTTAATCGTTTGCTTTTTATTAGTACATGTCTGCAGAACATAATGACTACCTTTGCCAAGGGTACTTGGTACATGCACACGACACATCTTAATTCCTTTTTCATCCCCTAGCCCTTCCGCTCTTCCCCGCTTCTTCCAACTCTCAGTGCCCTTCTCATGTGAAAAAAGTTCTATTTCCATTTTTTCCTTCAATTCTTCTTTTTCATCCCCCTTTTCTCTCCTCTCTCGCTCCTCCCTCCACATCTTGTTCTCCTCCCATTTGAAGATCACCCTACTTCCTACTATTTATCTTTATTTTGCTCTTTATTTATATTTTGGGTTTCTCAAATAAAAGATATATATGACATTTTAGGTTGTGTGCCTGATTTATTTCATTTAATATTACGGTCTATTCTTTAAAAGAGTCCAGATATCTTTGTAAAATAAAATACGAACTGACCTGAAGAAAGTCTTAAAAATTTCAAAGAAAGGCATAATTTTCATTTTCTCATTTTCTGATCACAATGCAATAAAAATAATTAAAACTGGAGAGTTGAAAAAAAGGTAAATGGCTCATGTAAAGAATTCATCAAAGAAGAAATAAAAATGCAATTAGAGACAATTTCATATATAATGAAAATAACCCAATCCCAGCTGTTACAGAGTCTCATAATTTGTAATAAGATAAAAATACGATTAGAGACACATAGTTATTTTTGGTTTATGATTATTATGGGAAATATTAAACATATAGAAAAGTAGACTAATATAACAAACTCTCCTGTATCTAGCTTCAATAATTATTAGGTAATTTGTTCAAATCAGAGCCCTGAACAATGTCCATAAATTGCATTTGATTGAGAGGACACGTAAATCCTTTTTAATCTATAAATTTTCTGTCTGTATCCTTGCTTCCCTTCCTAGAATGCACTTTATGTGACTAAAGAAACCAGGTTATTTATCCTAAAGAGTTTCCTACATTCTAGATTTATCTATTTGTATAAGCTTAGTATTATTTACACATCTTTTAATTCTCAGAATACCTTGTAAACTGGTGTTTAGATATAGAAACTTGATCACATTCAGGCTTAAACTGTTCAGCAAGAACATTTTACTAAAAGTTACACACTCGCAGAATGTTTGCAGCTGTCTCTTGGGATGTTAAGCGCCGTGGATGAAGAGCTAAACACATTATTTTATCTTCACAAATGAAAATAATATAATGCTCTCATTTTTCTTTACTCACTTGTTTAAATAATTTTAGCTACCTACTTAATTTATAGTTAATTTAATAAAGGTAATTTAACTATTTAACTTTCTTTCTGTATTTGTAGGTTTTTAGAATATTGTGATCACATATTTTGATATGAAGATTTGATCAGAGTATTTTGATCTGAAGATTACCAATGCTAGCACTTTTGTCAACCTTTGTTGACAATTTATTTTTCATGTGTTATGTTTTAATCCACTACAATTCTTTTGTTTGGGAGGGGGTTCCTCAAAATATTTTCTTTTGTGGTAATAGAAGTTACTTCAAGTTGGTGCCTCAATCCTTCTGATAAACTATAGTATTGTTTAATTTCATATTTTCTGCTGTTATGAGATATTTTGGTCTTATGAATATTTCACAGATCAGATGTGATATTAGTTGTTTCTCAAAATAGCCACAACAGATTTGATAAGTTAAAAAAATACAGCAAGAGTAATAGGTTATCACATACTCTCTGCATGTTAGGAAGCATCCTTCACTCCTGTCAGCCCAGGTTTAGGGACTGTGAGTCTTATGCCGGTGTAGCAATTACTGTAATTACTTACAAGTTATAGGTCTGATTATGTTTGTTCCCATAATTTACTATGGATGCTTATCTGTGAGGTGTGATCACAAAATTCAGTGAATGCTTATATATTTTTTTAAAGTATTAAGAGTTGAAAACACATTCCAACTAGTCCCCTTTAAAATTCCTGCCCTTGCTTCAGATACACTTATCCCATCTGTCTTGCCACTTTTTTGCGAGTCCTCTTTGGTGACTGCTCTTAGTTGCTCCATCCAGGCCACCTTGATATTGATTCAAAATGTTTGCATTTCACAGACATTTTCACTGTGGGCAAGAGCCAGAAGTCTCATGGTGCAAGACCCTGTTAACAAGGCAGATTTATAGGCTCTGGCAAGTAGGTAGGTGAGGACGTGCAGAGACATCTGGAAGAGCCTGCCTTTCCGTGAGGTGGCACTCAGCAGTGGCTTTCGGAAGCAAAAGAGGCCTCCCGCAAATGCTTCAGAAAGTGCCGAGATGACAGGGCAAGCGTGTGGGAAGTGAGGGCAGCTTTGGGGGGGGGGGCTAGTGGCAATGTGCCTTTTACGCTTAGTCAATTTTTAAAATTTGAACAGTTAGCTTATATTCTGACCAGCCCTTATATTTTTCACCAAATTGTAATTCCTGGTACAATTTAATACTTCATAAACTGTACCTAGATTAAAAAATAATGAAGACTTTCTTAATAGTCCAACTAAATAAAACGTATGGGAAGATTTTGATGAAAATTAATATGGAAATATACATTAGCATAAAATGATACATGATATAAAATAGTTAACATTAGAAAATAACCTTTGTTTTTAAAAATGCATAAACATAGTTTTTAGGCTCTAATTATAAAGGGTCCTCAATTAACTGTTTATGTCCACATGTGTCTGTAAGTGTCCACGCAGAAATAGTTCTCAGACGATTACGGCCAAGTACATGGATTGTAGAGTGAGGCAGACAGAATCCTTCTTTTAATAATTGTGTAAAAGAAATTATCTGACTCTTCTTTTTTTTGCATTTAAAATGGCTCTGGTAATAACTTATGTGATTATGAGGATGTAAGTAAGTTAATACAGGCACATAGTCATTTACAGAAAATCAGAAAAAAAAAACTTGAAAAATTAGAAGTTTATTCAAATTCTGCACTATGGTCTAGGGGGTTATACATTTTAATTATTCCCCCTGCTTTGTCTACAGAAGTATTAACGTGTCTGATCGCAGTATGTTGCTCTTGGTCCCACTAGGGAATTGTTACGCTTTCATGTCTGAGCATAGACTATTGATTTTCCACAAGATCTCTTTAAATCCTTGAGTATTATCACATCCTTTCAACATCTTCTTTTGCTTTTTTTTTTTAAAAGGAAAAGATACTTCAAGGCTTTTAAGGCTTATCTCAGTTCTTAAAACAGATTAGTGATAGTGTGTTTAGTACGATTAATTGAAATATACCAATTTATAATAAAACTTCTATCCTATTAATATATGAGTAAATATATTAAAGGATGCCACAGGTGGTCAAATGAACCACAAATACTATAAAGAATGACATTCTTCCAATTGCTAATGTGACATTTTACTTGTTTTGGATTATTATGCAGCCCGTGAGTGGTCCACAATATTCTACGAGCAAAAGCATTACATAAAAACACTCAAGAAAAATAATTTTGAAGCAATCCATAATGAAAGGACAACTTTTTAAATGAATGGTCTCTCTGTCTAGTACTTATTAAACTGAGTTGTGTTTAGGCTGAGAAAAGAACAAGCTGTATATTAATAGAGGAGGGTCAAGGCCACTGGGGAGATCGAATGTTTTATCTACAACACACAGGCATTTTAAAATAAATCATCAGGAGTTAATTTGTGTAGAGCTTTACGTAAGCTTCCTGGTTTCTATGCCTATTCTCTTATTTTTTTTTTTTTTTTTTTTGCCTTGAGTGCCACATGAAGCATTAGTGCTTTCAAATACAGGATCCTTTGAGTTACCCAGAGACACTTGCACAGTGAACACTTGGGTTTCTCTTTTCCTTTCCCTACACCTTGATCAAATAGTCATTGTTTCAGCTTATTTTTCCTTCTTCCTTTGAACTGGAAGCTTATTTAATTCTTCCATTTCCTTCACTTAGAAATACACTACCGTTCTTTTCAGTATGTACCTGGAAATGTAAGAGCTGACATTAGGACCACCCACAGGCAATCCTTTTTGAAGTTCCTCTTAACTCCTTAGGACTGATACACACTTGAGGTCTAAAGTCCTGCGCTTGACTTACGGAATGCGCTCATTTTAATTTCTGAGTATTGTGTGGTTGATGAGGTCAAAGTTAGTTTTAAGTGACAAAAGATACTACTAAAATACTTCTTTTACATGTGAAGAATTGTAAAATTCAGTATAGAAGAAAAATAAGTTTCATGGAAAAAAGAAAGAAGAGATTATAAGACCTGAGTCTTCAATCTAACCTATGTGAATAACTGAATATTGGGTATAATTACAAAAATGCATGAAAACATTTCAAGATTCAATCTCTCTCTCTCTCTCTCTCTCTCTCTCTCTCTCTCTCTCTCTCTCTCTCTCTCTTCCAGTGAAGAACAGAAAGCCCCAGATTAGGAACTTTCTCCAGACTGCGTGTAAGCTCCAAGTTATTTCTGTCAGCTTTGGGCTTCCTTCCCAATCAGAGAGCCTACCGGTGATGCTGATTTCCAACTGCCGTATTTTTGCATAACATGACAAAACTAGATACGTTCAGTTAGCACAGTTTCTTGGCCACTGGTTGCGAGATAATTTTGTTTTTAAGGTAGAAAATAAAAGTGGTGGAAAATCCATTATTTGAATTCTATATAGAGCATCATAACCCAATATGGTTTTTGAAAGAAATCACAGAATAAAAAAGTTTTCGCATGTTCTAAAGTACCGGTTTATAACTCTTGTATTTGGAAAGGAAATGAAGATGAACATAAAGAGGTGCATTATCTTTAAAAGTCCACCAGTGCCAATAAAGTCTATTTGTTCCTGACAATCTTCTTTAAAAATTGCAGCAGAGACATGAAGAGAAATGTAAGGCATCAGTCATTTCCCTGGCAATCGATTGTGATGTCAAAACAGAGAGGAATACGGATTTATAGTAAGAATGGGATGTCAGCAGATAAACAGAAAATTTGGCATACAGTTCTGACAAAAGAGACCAGATTATGTTTACTTATATTCTGAGGTTTTTTTTCAACAGCACAAATTATATATTGTTATAAACATATTAAACCTCACTTAGACTTTGATATTTATACAATTCTTCAAAATTATTCTTACTTCTGGGCATTGAAAAGCTCACATAATTTTTTAAGTGATGATTACTACTTTTTAATATACCTCACATCCTAAAAAATTAATATCCCATTCATATTAAGTAAATACACACACACACACACACACACACACACACACACACACACATCAGGAGCCAGCAACTCTGCGCCCTCTGACGGACCATCACAGAAAGACCCCGGCGCTACACATGTGCATCCCCGTTTCCCCAGTTCACCTTCACCTGCTAGACAGGGAGCATTCTAAGGAAATGGTTCTTGGCTCCTTGCCTGTAGCCTTAGTTGACAAGATCCTAAGGCAAGAAAGTTTGCTTGTATCAGGTTTGCAGAATAACAGGCCCGGCTGGCAGCGCCCCAGGTCAAGAGTTTATTCTGTACCCATCTCCCCGTACTGCTGGTTCTGGATATCACCATAAGCTCCCGTGACCTTCAAATTACTTTGTGAATCTCTTCCTTTGTTTCAAGTAACTTAGCACATCCCTTTAACACTGTATTCTGCTGAAGCCTATAAATAAAGATTGTGCTTTGCAGGGGTTGTTATTCTGCTTATCAGGCTGATGGCTCCGCCTGGTCCCAGCTGTGGTCCTCTACCCTGTTCAGCTCGGCCACATAGGTCGTGGCAAGAGGCACCCGAACAGGGACTTGAAGGAGACTTCATTAGCAGGTGAGGAGACACCTCCACTGGGCGTGCTGTCCCTTTGTGAGGAGGAGGTAAATGGTTTATCGCCAGGTGTAAAATCACGGGACAAAGGGAATCTAGAGAGTGCCACCCTTATGTGGAGATGCTCTATGCCCTGCTTAAAGCAAAGAGGGTAGAATCTCAGAAAGCTCAACTGAGAACAGTTATTAGCCTTCCCAATCAGGGCTGAGCAAGACCACAGTGACAGATATTTAGGACTTATCGGAGTTTTGATTTGAAATTGTCAAAAACTCTAAGGGAGAATATTAAGGAAAATTGGGTACAGGCTCCTTTTACTTTAGCTATTCTTGAAGGAATCTGACAGACATGGTTGTCCCCTAGAAGAAAGTCCCCCTGAACAAAAGAACAGTAACCTACAAATCTTAACTAATTGATAAGTTTACTTTTGACTTCCTGTTTCAGTTAACATTCTTTCTTAATTAACATATTTAAATCTTTCTCGTGCTTTATAAATTCTTGCACTATAATTAGCGTTAACTTGCTCTTCCTTTTGCTCTCTGCTAGTTTAAGATGAAAACTCTGTTCAAGGCCTGTTGATAGCCTGCCAAGTTTAAAACGGTAACAGTCTGAGACCTAAGAAGGAAAGAAACCAGGAGAGAGGAACACTTTAAAATGCAAACGGCCGCCACTACGTTGGGAAAAGTTCATAGTAAGTAGGAAAGGAGAAATATATAGAGAGAAGGCTCTAAGAGATGTACTTTTGATATGAGAAGATTTTGTAAAGTTCTACTCTGCTAGAAGGATTAAAAGAAATGCTGACAGGGCTGAAAGGTACAAATGCTGTATGTTGAAGAAAAGCTTGTGGAGGATACCGTTTACAGAAAGAAATATGTATGTTTATTTGTTGGTGTAATAGTACTCAAGAGATAAGGGGGTTATAACCCAATTTTATTCCTTCTTCTAAAGAACACAGGAACAACGAGATAGAATAATGGAGCTCCAAATGTGGGTTATGCCATAAACTGATGAGTAATTACATTTAATTCATAAAAGGCCACAGTCAAATGTATCTGAGTACACTCTGATTTATAAACAGCTGTCTTATGTGTCCTTGTTTGTCTGTTTGTCCAAATTTGGTGCCAACGACCACTTACAATATCTACAGCTGTTTTGTTTGAACTCAATGATTTTTCTTCTTTTCACTTTTTTGAAATTTCCATAGGAACAGCAGTTTACATGGGTTAAAATATTTATGTCTGCTGTTTAAGACGATTTGCAGATAAAATAAATGTCATCTAGGTTAAAGACACACTTCGATCCAGGTTGCCAATCTATCTAGATGGGATCAAGACTAGTTTTACAAATACAATGCCTATTGTTATCCATATACAAGAAATTGAAAATCTTTCATTAGTCAAAAAACAATGTTTATTGTTAATAATCTTGTTCTCACAAGTCACCTGAAAAATTAACTAAACAGGGACCCCTTAGGCTTGGTGGAACTGCTAGACGGAATTCCCCTTGGTGAGTAAGGAAGCAGCTGCCTGGAAAACCGTTATTCCAGTCTTTGTTCACTAGTGGGACCCCTGGTGGTTTCCATAGCCTTACGGGAGATACACGCCAATAAATGTTATTATTAATATGCTCACATTAGTTGAATACAGGGTTAAATTCTAAATATGTTATCATAATATGTTTACATTGGTTGTCATCTCAAAGTTAAATCCTAATTATTATAATGTTTTACACTGGTTAAATTTTCTATAGATAGCTTGAAAGATGCTCTTAATATAACACTAAATTAGGAAACAAAGGTTTCCATATAACTGTGACACTTATTATTGCAGATTCTATGATGTACCAAATGTATTCATGCCTTATGGGTGTATAGCTTTTCAAAAATACAAAACTAAGATTGTTCATAGGTATAAGCTGTTTTCCTTCTAAATCCAGTTATCAGTCTTTCTCTTACTTGTGTTCCAGCTACATATAAAAAGAGATACATATCAAGCCAATATAAGACCACCAGACAAATGATAATTTTCTCTTTCGAGGCTTATATATGTTATATATGTGTCATTAATAACTTCTAAGGTACATCTAAATACAGATGCACCCCTTGAGAACACCCTATTAAAAGATAAACTAAATAATAGGTTTCTTTATATCACTTAATATCTTATGATTAAATAAGGTAACTGACTAAAGAGCTATTCTCTGCTATGATGGGACACTTAAGCATGTTTCAAAAATGATAATGTCATCATGATTTGTCATGCTACAATCTATATGGTTATTGATCTTAAATTTTTCTTGTAGAAATTTTTGTTATTGGTTTTAAAGACCAATTTTGAGATTATAGTTCTCAGATAATTGTCATCTTTTCTAAAAGACTGTTTTAATAGACTCTATTCTAAGGGCCAGCCTCAGGCCACAGTCAACCCCCCACAGAGACAACCACAATTCCCATCTCCCGTCCTGTTACAATTACTTCTCCCAAGTGGATACAAAAGCTACCTACTGACATATATAGACGTTTGGTGGCTGGTGCTGTGGAATTACAGGTGGAAAAAAAAAGGAATTACTATGAAAGGGGTAACAGGTTTTCCAAGAGCTATAGATTCAGGCTTTGAAGGTGAAGTTCAAATGATGGTGGAAGTTGACAGATACTTACATTTTCAACAAAGAGTTTACATTACACAATTACTGTTGTTATCTTATGTGATAACAACATAAAATAAGATTTATCATAAGATTTCTCTTACGTGAAGAGAAATACCCAAAAGGACGCCCACAGCAGAAAGCAGTTTAGAAGTCCATCTACGAGAGAGAGATTTTGGGTTCACAAGGTAAGTAAGGAAAAACCCATGTTACAATTATATGTTGAAAATAGATTGTTCTCCAGACTTACTGATACTGGAGCTGATGTCATGATTATGACTACTGACTCTTGGCCGTTGTGACCTCGGCGACTTTCTCACACCACCTTGAGCTGAGTCAGTGTCACTAAAGACAGAAAGGGGAATATGGCTCCATACCTTACCTCGGGACTCTCTGTTCTCAAACTTTGCTAAGCTTAAATTTTTTCACTTTTTCCAATGACGCACTTGCACCAGCAGCATATCTATCAGCAAATAACTATAACGTTTCAGTCCTGCTTTGTAATTGGACAAATCCATCCATTGCTCCTCGACTATGACCCCATTCAGCTTGAAGAAACCTGATCAATCACTGCCCGTCGGATGGTTACCTTGGGAGGAGGACAGGGACAGGGGTCCCCACTGACAGGGGAAAAATGTTAACAAAAGAGCCTCAACCACAGGTTTGATGGAAATAATTGACAAAGATACATCCCACCACTAACCTATAGAAGAAGATATAATTATGTCTCAACAGGTACTAGATCTCAATGGCCGCCCAGCTGATGCCTTAAGCCCTACTATGAGTCAACTCTCTACACCATAAGGAACATGAAAGACAACCCTCCAAGATGCAAGTTAACGAGTCAAGAGACTACAGCCGACAGATCAAAACAAATGAGCACCGTGACCTCGCACTCGATGCGCTTCACTAGATCACCTAGAGACAATTTAAAAACCTGACACAACACAGACAGAAGATACTACAACAGGCCTGTGCCCCACCTATGCCAAAGACTCTTCTTGCCATACTGGCTCTTGCATTGTGAATGCTAAGTTCTTCATATGCCAATTGTTTCATTGCGTTAATGCTATTGTCATGTGTAATCACTGTTATGATACTTCAGAGAATGACAGCCATGGCCATAAGAACTGCTGCCCTTGTGAAAACAATATAAATTAAAGATCTGGTTAATGCTTGGGTAAATTATGCCACTAAAATGTAAAATACTCAAATCAGAATTTTCAGTTTATGTCTAAATTAGCTACAACAAGAAATACTATTGTGTGATTAAGAAAACAAATGGAAAATCTAAAACTGTTACTGTGCCATTAGAACACATCCAAATAGTATATCAACCTTCTTAAGTATAATTCTTCTATACATAGTAGGGATTTGGCAAACATCATTTATTGGCCTAATGCCATTTGACAGGAGTTACAATTATAACTTTTTACCTTTTGTTTTGTACAGTCTATCTAACGAAATGACAATACCTTACCAAACAAAAAGAATTAATTCCTAAATTAATTATGTTCAATCAATACAAAAACAGAAAGATATATATATATATACATATATATGGTTGTGCAAGAAAAGAATAATACTGATATATGCCATTTATTCTCAAGAGGAGGAATATCATTCCCAAGGAGGTGAAGGCTGGCTTGTGGAAGGAGGAATATATGTTGCTTTTTTTTTAAAGCATGCAGTACATTAATAACTATCCAGTGTATTTGTGGTTTTAAAATTCCATCAGGAGAAACTAGAAGGAAATTTTCCAAATGGCTGGGGGTGACAATAATTTAAAAAGGCTGGAGAAACATCAGCTACTTATTCATTAGCTGAAGAAGTAGGACTCTGAGATGACACAAATTCGGTCGGCCAGGCTCATGCAAATTTAACCTCTTAGAAGCTGAGTAATTGAACAAGCTTTAGAACCTTGTATTTATAAAATTTTAGGTGATTGCACCCCTATCTGTTCAAGATGATTTGAACATGTACAAGTGTTAAGGAGAGCAGCTGGACCACACAGTTTTGAATTCTATTCTAAGTCTATTATTATAAAACCTCCAACAGTTTGTGCTACACAAGTATGCTAGCTCAAAATCTTAATCTTTTGGACATAAAAGAAAGGATGGGGGACTTGTACAGAACATGAGAGTCAGCTATTTCAAACAATTTGTTTAGGATGTAAAATTTAGTTAAAAATATCAAATGATGGCTGCCTTCACAATTATGCATCCCTTCGCTTTCTTGAATATAAATAAGCAAGAATATGCGACTCATGCAATACCAGAAGTTCATGTTCTAGTAGCCCGATGTGGATTGTCAATGCGTATTCCACAGCTCATTTTGATTTATCTTTATCAGCCATAGGCCCAAATTACCAGACTCCAATTACTCTGCTTTCTAGTTTCAAGAGAGAGAGACAGAAATTGTAGTGGTCCTACCAGAGGAGATGGCTTACAAACGCCCGAGGTAAAGAAAGTAATCTACTGTTCTCTGACATTCACTGCCTGAAAGTCATTCGCACTAACAACCATTCAAACTTGTTTAGCATAAACCAATTGCTTCTATTTCCCTCTTGTCAGTTACATTAGATTCAAATTTAACACTTACAAAATTAAAAAAAAAAAAACCCTCTCAAACTCTGACAAGGGAATGCACGGGTCCTGACAGAATATAATGTTTTAATTTGCCAACTTTAACAAAATAACTTTCAAATTTTGATTTTTAATATGAATACTCAACTCTTTAGAACCCAAGCTCATTCTTGTTCTCTCTTTTCTTTCCCTCTCCTAAACTGCAGTGTGCTGATGAGCAAGTAAAACAAAAATTCATCAAGATAGAAAAAAAAAAGTACGAATTATTCATTTATTCTAAAGGCAACAGCAGCAGCAGAATAAAACAAATATCCCCAGTTTCAATGAAAACTATGTCATATTTATGATTATGAGGTACAGATCAAGTTACATTTTAAACTGCATAATATAATCTAATATTCTTTCACTAAGAACTATTAAACTCATATAACAGACCATTAACTTCCAGACAATTTAGAGCTTACAAGGTTAACATCAGCTCTACAAAAAGGAAATTAGAATGACATTTAAATAACAACAAGAGCCAGTACACCATTATACAACCTAATGAAGGTACTAGTTTCCATGTTTATCTGTTATGTTGAACTAGAACATTTTTCACATTTTAGAAGCTCATTAACTATATTTAATATTATTAAAAACATAAATCTTCATGTGTGAATAAAAATGTTTGATACATAATGCAATCATCAGGAAACTGAACCTTACATTTTTTTCCTGTAATCTCACCCCATATTTTTCTTTATGTTGTTAGGCATGTTTGTGAGCTTATGCAAGAAAGAAAAAGGCAGAGAAGACAGAAGGCTTTTTTCTAGGCGTTGTGATCTCTATAGGTGGGCAGGAAAGCCATCCGGTGGACAAGGTACCTATATTCCCTAAAACTGTCCTAACACTTTCCACAAGCAGAGAAGGAGCCTAAAGCAAAAGTAATAGATCCAAACACATTTAGAAATAATTGCCAAAGCCTTGGCACAGGCTGTATTTTAAGTTAAGAATAAACTGAACACCTCTTTATGAGCTCAATTAATGAAAGAAAAGAGAAGACATATCTGACGAACAGTTTACCTCGAAGAGGTCCACTAATGATGAAAACTGAACAATAAAACAAATTGCTGAAAGCTACAAATATTGACAAAATCTGCCCCAAAATTTGCTCAGAGATGGTGACCAAACTTCAGGGCGAACAAAAATGTGACCGTCAACACTGACCAAACCTTTTGCTTCCTTTTTCCTTTTTCCTGCTTCCTGTCTCCTGTCCAAGTTGGTTAGCATTATTTCAGATGTTATGTCATTACTTTAATCGCTGTGATATTTTTCTTAAAATTATTTTGGATTATCATGAAGAAATCTAAGACTGTCAGTAAAGCATACAAATTGATTATTGGAACAAAATACCTTTTCGCTGAAAATAAATTTTAAATGCAGTATTTCTTCTAACATTTTGTCCCTGAGATGGTTTGAATGTCATTGTACTGGAAAGGCTTTAACATTTTACCAATGTTTCTTTTCATATTATATTGGCTACATTTAGTACACAAAAACAAGGCAATGCCATGAGTGAATAACTCTAGGGAAAAGTATTTCTTAATTTCCTTTACAACTTTATTTTTGATAGCAGACAAAATGGAGAGATACTGCTAAGGTAGAATAGAATAAAAAGGAAGTTGGAAGCAACTTGAATTGGTTTATGTTAGATCAAGGATTTTTACATTTTTTATATCACAGCTCTGTTTGACAGTCCACTAAAGTCTACACCCTTTGTGGGAATAAAGTTTAAAATTTCGTAAGGCACGTAACACTGTACCAAGCCAGTTACTGTCAAACCAACTCGCTAAAATTTTATTTAAATAAGTGACATGGTAATAAATATCTTACACTATTAACGTGCTAAACAGAGACAAGTAAATAATTACTGCAACTTCAAAGTAATGACAAGAATACTGCAAATAATATTCTAAACTATCTGCAACACGTATCATGTGATATGAAAATATCTATGATGTTAGTTGGACACAAAGCCGTTGGTGCTAGTAAGAGTAATTCCCAGTTAAGGAAATGCTACTTTATAGTGAGAGATGAGTGCAAATAGGACATAATTTTTTTCATGTCTCAATTCTCCAATGGCCTAAATATAGTTCATAGACACCCTTTGCTTTAGAGGAGTAATTTCTAGTGCCCTTCATTAGCTTTCTTTGACTCAAGTTCATGTTCTGGAGGATACCCCATGGCCAACTCCAATTATGCTTACACAACTAGTGGTTACCCTAAAGTTATTGTATAGCAGGTATCATATATACATATGAATATTCATATATAAGCAAAAGGTTTGATAGAAAACATTAATGATCAATCAGAGACAGAGGAAAAACTAATACTTCTTCAATTTCAGAGATGGAGAAAAACACGACTACTGTTCTTTTTTTGGGGGGGCTGGGGACTGAACTCAGGACCTTGCACTTACTAGGCAAGCACTCTAACCACTGAGCCAAATTCCCAACCCCATGACTACTGTTCTTGAATAAAGCATGAGCCTAAAGTCTGAGTTCTCAAGTGTCATAACCCTGTGAATATTCTCAGGTGCATTCTTTATGAAAGAACATGTTCATCCAATAATTATACTGGATTTTTAACAGCTTCGTATTTTAAACGGGCTTGCTACGTGGAATTACTGTGAATTTGGCTCTCCAGTCTACTGCAGTTGATTCTGGTAAAGTGTCAAGTGTGTAGAAGCTCCATCTTATGACAGAGAACTAAACAATGTGCATCTTCTCCAGCACCATTAACACAGAATTAAAATATCTATTTTTAAAAAGTCATAAAATACGGAACTATGTCTTCTGTTAACGTCTACTTTATAATCTTCAATCCGAAATGAACTCTTGTGCTGATGTGCAGTATAAAAAGGCATAAAGTTAAAAAGTCAGGTAGAGCTTGAGGAAGATTAAAAAATATTTAACAAACTGGGGTATAAAGAAGGCCACAGAAGAGAAATGTTTGCAAAATAGCAGGATATATGCATGTATTTATATATCGTATATTATATTAATTTCGTGTAATATATAGTCAAATAACTGAATAATACGGGGTTATAGTCAAGTGTTTTCCATATATTCAAACACGTTTCAGACACTAAAATCTTCCCAAACGATCACAATCGAAGTTTAAGTGGGGACATATAAAATAAGATGAACTTTGAGCTGCTCTGATTCACTGATTGCTATGAAGGAAATGTCAATAGGCAACAAACGAATGAGATGTTTGAGCTTTGTGTGATTGTGTAAATAAATAAAATAATTGTCAATAAAAAGTTTTTACACTCATACATCTGGATAAAATATTCAATTTTCTCCAAAATTAATAACAATGCTAAAAGCAAAACTTTGAAATCAGTTTAATGTTTTCTTCATGCCTCACCCATAAATATAAAGGAAAACTTCATCCTAACACCGAAAAACTACTACTTGTTGGTGAGAAAATCAAAATGACACAGAAAAATGTATACAGCCAAGAAAAACTAAAATCTCATTTTAACAGTAAATGCTATCTTTACATATTGTTTACTGAACTCTAACAAATGAAATGTCTTAAACATATAAGCTTAAATAAAAAAGTACTAGGAATTTAATAAACTAATTATGCTAATATTTCTGATGGAAAAGTTTACGACCACTCATTTCAAACTGAACAAAAAGCACATAGATAGTTACCTTCCCACGTTATGTTACATCCTTTTTTTAATCTGACATATTCTCGAACTGATTTGCTTAATTTAAATTCAGTGTTTTCAAATTAACACATTACCTTTAATAGGATCAAATTACATTATGTGTTATTTGTTCACTATCCAAATGTAATACATATTTTACGACAAGGCGGTTACAGCAAAATTAGATAAAAAGAAAAGAAACAGCAAAACCACAGTATGATTACGTACAATAAAGATCTAAGAAGGAAGGATTTAAAGGCAAAATGGACATTTCTTGAATTTGATCCTTGCAATTACAGGTTATGTTTACTAATAACATTCCCTTCACACAACTGATGATGTACTCTTTAAAAGATAATTAGTGCTGACATGCCTTCACTAAACTTAGTTTAGGATTGATCCTAATCTCGACACTGATCTATTATTTTACCGAGTTATATATTAAGTAAAGATTTATCAAAGTACTTATTGTCACCAATAATCTTTTAAGTAAAACTTGATCTGAGTCCTGGTTTGAACAAAATATTGTTAGTTTAGGAAATTTTTAGGAATCTAATCTCAAACTATATTCTCAAAGAAGAGCAAAGTAATTTTTTTAATCTGAAAAAAGAAAATGTCACTCAGAAATTGAAAAATCCTCCAAACTAAGTCACTGGAATGAAAATGCTGCAGGATTAACATCAAATTCCAGAAAATGTGTTCTCAAAAAGTCTTAGAAAGTAAATCTTGTGATGTCTCCCAAATAAGTAACAGCTCAATGTAATTTTTCCATGCATTTTGATTGAAATGAAAGTAAGGAAGGACTTCGGCGCAAAATAAAAGAAGTTCCAAGTGTTATTAGCAAGTTTGTGGCAAGAAAATAAACCTCGTGCACTGATAGTGGGGATGCAAACTGATAAAATGAGGTTTCTCAAAAAATCTCCCCAAAACTTAAACAAACAAACAAAAGCAAACAAAAAAACAATTGTATGAGCGGGCAACCCCTCCTGTGGGTTCCCGAGGACAAGGGAATCAGCACTCCCTCGCACACTGAAGTACAGTCCACGGCAGCAGGATGTGGAAGCGCGAGTGCTCACCGGGACCAGTGAGTAAGAAACCACAATGTTCTGCATACACTGTTCTGCCTCCAAAGAGATTCTGCCATTTGTCACACCATGGAAGAGACTTCGGCCCACTATGCTAAGTGAAATAAGCCAGACACAGACGGAAAAGTACTTCACAACCTCAAGTATATCAGAATCAAAAGAGGTCAAAGAAATAAAAGCATAGTGTAGAACAGGGTTCCACGGAGGCAGGGATGTGGAGGACATAAAATTAAAGGGTACAAATTTATAGTTAGGTAGAATGACTATAATGTTCAGCATGAGGATGACACTTAAAAATATTGTATGCATTCTGGAAAAGAGTAGATTCCGGGAGTGTGTGTGTATATATATATATCACACACATATATTTTGAGAGCGAGAAAGAGAAAGAGAGAAAGAGGGAGTCTGCCAAAAAAATGTATACACATTCAGCAGTTTGTAATAAACGTCTGGAAGCTAATGGCCACCACAGTGAACATATCTTGTAATTGTAAAGGCCAACGTTAACTTGTATTAATTGCATGATGTCTCAATAAATTTAGTACTAAAATATTTATACGAATTTTTTTCCTGATGTATACATTTTTTCGTAGAGTGTACACTGTATCTTGGGCTATCTACTTACCTATGTAAAAAAAGATCTATGCCTAAATTAAATTTGAATGATTGCAGTATGGGTTTCTTGAAATATTAGTCAAACTAATGCAAACAATGTCTTAATTTTTATTAACAAACACCTGATATAATTATAAACTTCATGCAACAACCACTACTAAGGTAAGTAGACAAGGCAGATCCGAGTCTTGCCTTTCAGAGAGCGCCGGAGCGTGCAGGAGGAGCTGGGCTCCCTGCAGGTCACACACTAAGTGACTGGGAAGTACATGCATCATTTATCTATATCTGCACTTATTTGTATCTCTCCATGTCTGTGTCAGTATCTCTAGGCATTTCCTTGCCTTCATTCAGCACAGGCTCCTGGAGTGGAGAGAGAATGACAAAGAGACTGAAGATATAATTAATTCCTTTACAATCTTATCTGAACACTTAAAATACTATTGACTTTAGCTGCATTTTCTAAAGACAGTGTTTCTTAAATCAATTACTTTTTTCAGAACAGAAACAGATCTTACCTGGCATATTAATTTACTCAAGAAGTGACATCTCATGCGTGCCACGTCAGGAGTTTGCACTGAGAATTCATGAGTCACTTTTTGAAGTGGAAATATTGTTATCTTTCATTTCCTCTCCAGGACAGATGCAGACATTGTTACTGAAAAATTTAAAGCTAAACTCTCCATGATGACACAGGACATTTTAGGAATACAAAACTTTCAAGTATAAAGTCATAAAAGTAAAAGGGCAGAATGCTGATGTTTCCTAAACTTCACACCAACAGATGGAGTATGATTACTTAAAGAGCTTGAGGTTGTAGGCACAGTACACTCAGTCTTCAGGATATGGAGCCCCGGAAAGAAAGCAAAATAAAACCGTGAAGCCCTCACGGACACACATGCACACACTCAGATGAGAAAATAATAAAACAGAGATGCAAACACAGTCTCCATGAGCAGCTTCTATCAACTTCCCTATAATACAGTTCTTGGCATAATCATGTATCTTATTTGGAAAGGAACAAGAAAGTAGGATGAATCAACTCAGTGAAGGAGTAAGGGCAGCTTGGGAGAGGAGAGTAACAGAAATGAAAAGTAATAACTCAAGCAAAATTTTACTCTGCTCAGTACAGTTAATTCAACAGCACTTCAGCCAGCATGTCCTGACCTACTTACACATCGACTACGTTTGAGTGACAAAGATTTGTCAAGCCACGAGTGATGTAATATTTGTCAAAAAGACCGGACTGCACTTTCATATTAGTTTTTAAAGGTGACAGTCCATGATTACTGCCATGAGCATGAGGCTATTTAGGCCATAACGTGCGCCCCTTCTCTGCAGAAGGCAGTAATGGAAACTGCCAAACTCTCTTTCCTTTCCAGGCAGGCACTTGTAATGTGCCTCCTTGTAATGCCAAACCATTTCTCACTCCAGATCCTCAAATCCACCTGTCCAGGTCGAGACTACATGTTTAAATGAAGACATATGCAATAGTACTTGCTGAAAATCACAAAATAACAAATGTTTTACTTGTCCTATGAAAATTAAAACATTATATACTGTCTGTGATGTAGGAGTAGCTCTGTTCTGCTGCAGGCGGGCGCACATTTATTTCTCTGCTATTCAGAGGCTGATAATTTTTATACTGGAGTCATAATTATACCTGCTTATTGTTTAGAAGAATATTTGTAATTCAGAATGAACTTCTTCGTCAGGACAACACATGATCTTAAAATTGAAGTAAAACTACAAGCATCCCATCAAACTTCATAGATATAAATATATGTGCAAATATTTTCTGTCAAAAATGTACTTCCAGGAACTCGGCAGTTTTTCAAATTTGACTGTTTCTTTCACAGCCAGTTTTAAAATAATGGTGATACCAACTCATGTTCTTAATATAAAAGGATTGGTCAACCAATTTTAAGATACTGCTACAGTTTGGATGTTAAGTATTTCCTGAGGGACCTTGTAGTAAATGCTAGGTTTTCCATAGGGCACCATGAAGAGGCCGTAGGACCTTTAAGAGTTGGGGTTACAGGGAGGTTCTGAGTCATTCGGAGCTTATGCCACAGGGGATTGTGGGAGCCCAGGCTCTTCCTCTTCCTGTCTTTCACTTACAGATCATCAGGAGAGTGGTTTTGCTTTACCACACCTTTCATCATTATATGATTCCACAGGTTCAAGGAAATGGGCGCAACCAACCATGGATTGTAAAACAGCCAAAATATGCCTTTTCTCTTAAATTGATTGTCTCAGGTACTTGTTATGCTATTAGAAAACTGATTAGCACAGACATATTTTGAAACTCTTTCCTAAATTGTACAAAGCTAAATAACTGGTTAGACTGAAGTTAACTACAGAAAGAACTTAATGATTCTTTACAAAATTAAGACAATATTGCAACTGACAAAAGAAAAACAGAGATCCTCTAAAAAGGTAGAAAACTAAATTACCCAATATAATTAGCATTATATTCAGACTAGGAATTAAGGACTGACTCACTAAAAATTTCCCCCACCTTTTCTTTTTAAGACTAGGCAACTACAAAGTTATTGCCTTAAGGTGATATTTGTTCTGCTGTTCTTAGAATGAAATAACTCAGTTTTGCTGACCTACTTTTTAGTTTATAAAAAGTGTTTCACTAAAATCTTACAGAACAGAAACGCTCATTTTTCTGCTCTTCACTGAACTAGTAATAGATGCATTATTTCTCCTGTTGTGATGAAATTCCTTGGAAAGTGTAAATATTTACTTTTGTCCTAAACAGCTTCTGATTTGAGAATTTAAAAAAAAAATCAGACTAATTACTAAGTTTATAATCAAAGCACTCAAGTGTAGAATTTGACACAAAGTTGCAAAAAGAAGTTGTTACAACTGGAAGACCTAGTAAGACGTGAGACAAAAGTGGTGTGTCCTGTATCAGCATCCCAAAAAACGAGGGCAAGCAAAGCAGTGAGACTGGTGCTCGAGCCCCGTGATGCTGCCCTGCACGCATTCCTGAAGACACAAGTGTGGCCCGGGCATGGAGGGTCTGTCCCTGAGGAGCAAAGGTAGTAGGAGAGCAACACTGGAGAGGAGACAGAAGTACACTCACACACATGCACTTATTTGCGAGTATGTCTGGGATCTGCTGTGAAAACCAGCACTGAGCCGTGTTTGTATTCTGTGCCCAGCACAAGACCCAAGCTGCCTATTATGGCGAACACGAAAAACACATCCATGGATGTGGCGATTTGACAGATGGGTGAGTCTTTATAAAGAGTATCTGAACAACGTTAATAATTTGTAAACACAAAACAACATACTATGCACTTTGAAGGTGTTCCTGTGTAACAATCATTTTCAGTCTGTCCTCAATAGTTCATAAAACGAGAATCAAATATATAGAGGACACTTTCCTCTAAAAAAGGATACAACTTTTTAAATGGTTGTTGAAAGAAACTTATTAAATTTCAAATTGAAGGAAATTATAGCACACACCTGTACTCTTAGCCCAGGAATGCAATAGTGATAATACCAAATCTGTATTGCCTGCTCTCTGCTCTGTCTACTGAACCACAGATCCAGTAATATAATGGCCTGCCTACCTACTATCTCATTTCTCAAAATAAACACACAGATTCCCCTTCTAAGACTTTTCCAATATTTTACTCCTTCAAGTTAAAACCTGTCACTATACCTTAATTTCCCAGGCCAGGCTTCACCTCCAATGTGTCACCGAAATCTACTGATTGCACCTCTCAAGTCTCTTTCAACTGCCTCCTCATTGGAATTCTTATCTCCACTGCCTCCATCCAAGCACTGATCAATTTTTGCTCAGCCTAAAGTAGCAGTCGTTTAATCTCCTTGAAATCTCCTTTCTGTCCTTTTTCTGAAGGACTATATCCAAAAACACAAATCATTCTAAACAGTCTAACAAAAATTCAAACAGTTTGTTCTTTTCAACAATTACTTCTTTGTGTAGAATATTGTAATATATGAAGAAATTAAGACAAACTGATAGATAAACAAAAAGATAGGTAGATAAATATGATATCACAAATATATCAAAAGGTTCATTAGAGTGATGGACATGTGGGTATTCACTGCACCTTTCCTTCAGATTTTTGCATGTTCGTAATTTTAAAAATAGAAAAATTCTAATGAAACATTGCTTAATGTTTCATTAACTTGGGGTTTTGTTTGTTTCATATACAGTGGTGACTTAGCATTTTGTTTGAATTTTCTCCATTATCATACACAAAAATGTTTTATACTTTAAACATGTTTTTGATCTTTCCAAAAACTGGGCTGGGGGAGGAGGGGGTCGGATTTGTAGCACTTGTCATTTCCATGTTGCAATACTACCCTACAGATTTAGGCTTTCCAAGACAGAATTTAAAATACTAGCTTTCACATTCATCAATATACAGTTAAAACAGACATAAGTATTGGGACTGGGGGGTGCAGCTCAGTGGTACAATGCTCGCCTAACATGTGTGAGGCCTTAAATTCTACTACCAGTATTGTAAAATTTTAAAAGATACATATTTCTGTAATATATAAAAATAACTAGGAGATTCTGAGTATGTATAGCTTTGTGTAAAACACAACCAATATAATTTATGTAATTCATATTTTAAAAATCACAACAATCACCTGGTAAAATTCTCAGAAATTTCACAAAGAAAGATTAGTTTTTACCACACAACTGATTAGAATAGAAATATCAAATTGAGCTGGTTACATTATTGATCCTGTTTCTATATAGGAAGAGACGAAACTTGAGAGATTAAGTTACTTGCCCACTAGTAAGTTTCAGAGCCAGATTCAACTTTGCACAGAGAGTTGTAGCGCGTACTGTCTCCCAGACCTTACCACATAACCACTAATTCCTTCAAATGCCACTTGATCTAGTTCCACTCATACTTCAGAACTCCACTAAGCAAGCACAGGGGACACCTGTCACGTTCTCCACGGGCCTCCTTATTTACCCATCTCCTGTATTCTAGCCCATACAGGTAACTCCGCACAGAAACGTCTGTGGGGTCTTGAACTGAGAAACCACACAGTGTCTCACTCACTGAGAAGTGGACACATGTGAGCTACTAAGATCCGTGTTCCCTGGATCCGAATACCTAGAAATCAATCTTAACTTTAGACCTCCCGACAGTTTCAACAGAGCTTGACATAAAGGAGATACTCACATACAAAGAAACAAGAAAGTGCAATATGAATGCAATCCTTGTTTTCCCAGTAAGTGGCTGCCTGATATTGATCAAATCACATCACTATTGAGTTCAAGTACCCAGAAGGTAATTAATAGAGGAGATGGACATTATTAATTCTAAAGTGTCTTCTCCTACTAACACTGTATGACTGCACACACAGACTTCCTTGTTGGTAACAACACTGTATCAATATTTGGAGAAATTAATAAAACAGTATGTGGGGTGTGTGAGAAAAAAAGGAGAGATGTGTGCATGATACTCATCGCAACATTTATAACGGTTAGCTAGCTTACGCATTCAGTGACACAGAAAGGGCTAAATAAATTCAAGTACACATATCTGATTGATTATTAGGTACTCATTAAAGATAACACAATGCCCTGGAAAAAAAACAGAAAGTGGGTTGGCATAAAGGCAAATAAAATAATTAGAACAGAAAATTGTATATATCTTATACTTACAAAATCCTCATAGGCCTAGAGGAAAAAAAGGATCTATAATACACCTTGAGAAAATGACATCAGTTATTGCCATATGATGAATGGTTTTTAAAAATCATTTTTGCAAAGTCTGGTATTTTTTTATTCCATGTAATTTACAAAACGATTTGGATGTAAGAATCCCATGAAATCTTACAGAATCTGAAATTTTCAGCACGAAATTTCCCAAAACATCAAACTTGTTGCACTGCTGTCTCATTTCTGTGACACAGGAGAGCAGGGCTGATCATTTCGGAGATGAGAACACGCAGGGTGCACACACTGTGTAAGGTGGAGAACTCACCAGAAGAGAGAGATGAAGAAGCACGAAAGCAAAGTATGAAGTTTTGTAAATGTTCCTCAGTTATACAATCTTAAGATGTTATGAAAATGCCAAAAATAAATTATTCTTGTAAATGAGAAGCCTATTTTCTATATTACATTTTCAAAAGACCCTGTTTTAGCAATATACATTTACATGTAGCATCCACAAAAATATGAAGTTTACTATACTGCACAAAATACAACATGAATACCTGCTTTAAATAATTTACACAGCAGGTGAAATAATCTTTTTCTAATTGCTTATTAATCTTTTGTTTTGAAGTGGCAATATGTAGGGGTGAAAATAAAAACATGGCCAAAAAAAGAAAGATGAATTATTTAAACTCAACTTCACTGAGATGATTTAGTGTGACAATTAAAATGGACATCACTCAATGATTTCTAGGCCATATCATATGGAGTGACAGCTGAATTTGCACAGACTGTGCCTACGGTGACATGAAAGGCATGGATTCTTATCCTTTGAAGTTCATCTTCTGTTTGGTTCATGAAATACAGTATTACTGTATGAGGCTCCAGATTGAAATTCATGTTATCTCTTTCCTTTGAATAAAAGTTTTTCTGTCTGCACTGTTCATGCATGTTGGTGGAGAGGAAAGAGGATAGGAAAGCCATCCCTATGTGATCTGTTGGCTATGAAAACGTCTTATCTTGTAGTAAGAGGGTGAACATCTAAGGATGTAGAAGGAGTTCTTAAACTGACGATCCTATGTCCAGATTTAGGTAAGAGTCAGACGATGAAATAATGAGACACATCTGTAGAGCATCACATTTTTTCTTTAAATAAACTGCACTGAGTGACCAACATGCTCCCAAAATACTAATTACAACTACGATAGTTCTAGATGAATGAGTTCCCAAAATAATCGCTTTGCTATATTCCCAACAACTTATCTTTGGGGGAGGTTATTTTTTGCTAGAGCCTGATGTGGTTTCTTTCTTCATTCCAAAGTTAATAGTAAACATAATATTTTTTTTTTCCTTAAGCAAGTAAATAGGGGGAAAATATCGGAGGCAGGGGCAGATTCCCTACATACATCGAAGAAAATCAGGAACATATCTGTGTACCATTGTGACCACAATAGCACCCTAAAAATAACAGAAGCTCACAGGCAGGGTCTCTGGAACTCATGTTCAAGATGCACACGTCTCAGAATTTGATAACTGGATTCTCATCTTTACAATTCATGTAGGTCACTTTCCTTCATCAGACACTTTCTTGTTACTATCATTTAAGCCACTGTTAGTGTATCATTGTATTCGTAAAGTCAGATGTATTCCTCGATGTCAAATACAAATCTTAATGGTTTGAGGGGAAATTCACGATATATTACAAGACTGATGCTGTTATTTAAATCATTCCCACCTGTCAGCTTGATTGTAGCACGCAAAATTCAATAAAAACAATGAAGCCAATACAAAGAGGACTTAGTGATACCATTAACAGACTCAACATGTGGTAAAGTACTACAGATAAATCTATATAGTGTCAGTTTTGCTGGTTACCAAATAATTTTCATCAACAGTGTAAGGCAGAGGAGAAAAAATTTAAGCTCAAAACAACTCTACTCTGGTTAGTAAAGGTAATTACGTTTTTATCGATAATCTTACCTATGAAGAAATGTGCCACAAAATGAGATGTACAATTAACTGTACAACCTGCTCCTGAGAGAAAAATTTAAAAAGGTAGTGGACAAGATGACTTTATAATCATTCACGTTTCTCAAATCTTACATTGGGAACTTCTGACATCATAGATCAGGAGCAGAACGGACAGATATCAATCACCTTAAAAGTCTGTCTCTCTCTCTCTTTGATGGAAATTCAGAAAAATATTTCTGTAATCCATGAGTCTCAGAGATTTTACAAAATTATTTCGATGAGTTACAATTTTAATGCCTCCATCTCTCTATAGACACGTATGGGTTCCATATGCATGGACAGAAAGGAAAGAAAATGCAAATGATCCCTATGGCGACTAGTCATTTGACACTAGTTTATATGCTATTTCACAGGTGTGGAACCATGGTTAAGGCTGTGGGTTTTTTCAACATAAGAATTAATCCATCTCTGTTTAGAAAAGTTAACAAGGCATGAGAAAATTATATTTGGGGCAAAAAATTCCCCTACTTCATTGGACTTCTGAATATTTTGTATTTTTGTTATAGTTATAATACCAGACTGTCAATTCTTTAAAAGGAATTCTGTCTTATTTTATGTATACAGTCCGAAGTGTGCAGTTAATAAAAATTGGAGTCTCAATCAATTTCGTGAAATAAATAAATGTCCCATCCAGTACACAGTAGCTCTTGAATTTCTGCTCTGTCTCTTATGATTTCCACGCCTACAATAATGTATTATATTGTAGGTTTTGCATGCATATTACTGATGTTGGGCAATTCACATATTTGAAAAGAAAAAGTTATTCAAACAATAAAATAATCACTTACAAAAATCTTTAAAATACATCTGCTGAAGTTTTCCTGATTATCAGGGATAATATATTCCAGGAACTTATAGGTTTCCTATTTCTCATGTAAAAGGCGAGAGGCAACATTTATAATCAATCGTACCCACATCTCACATTCTCCCCATCTCTGGTCTCCTTAGCTCTAGGCCATGAGTAATGCCAGTTGGCTTCATGAGGACAAGTGAACAATAGCTGGATTGTGTTAGATGTACCCACAGCAGCCAGCCAGCTGTGATTCTGCCACAAGACCAGAGCAAGCCAACGCTCCGCTCCGGGAATGCATCTATTTTCAGCACCCACAAAGCATCAGTAGTGTTTACACCTGAGTTAAACATGCGGCTACCTCTGCTCTGAAGTGCACTCATACCTCTTTGCATTTCATTATGTTTATAGATCTGCTTCTGGTGACCATTAGGGAATTAAGTGCAAGGCCATGCCTGTGTAACTTTGAAGACCGAGTACTTAACCTGGTACTGCTAGTAAAAAAATCGGTCCAAAAAAGGTTTCCCAAAAAATTAAATATTTTTCAAAAGGAATTATTATCTACACAATCTGTGAAACAAAGTCAAATTTGTTATTAAAAAGAAGTCTATATTAGGATTTTATTCTTTTGGACATTTAAGAAAATCGAAGAAATGTTTTCTAGTAATTTTTATAGATTTTTATCTTTAGTTTCCTAGCATTTAATGATAGCAAAATTGCTTTTTAAAGTTGTTCAAATGCAATACAGGCAACACCTAAGATCATATATAGAATTTAATACATTTCAAAAATTTTTCAAAATAAGCATTGTTAGAAGCTATCAATTTCTATCCAAATGTAAATCAATCTAACATTGCTAAATCACAGCAGTTCTTATCAGAGGCCTTCATTTTGTTTTAAACTCTAAGGCAAGTGTCAGTGGTAAGTAGTCTTTGTAACTGCTATCTTAGAACACAGAAAAAAAATCAGTGTTACTATTTTGCTGATGAAGCTGTGGCCAAAAGGCTAAAACTTAATTCCACAAAATGTACTTTCTGGTAAATGGGTATTATTTTGTTTTTCTATTACTTCCATTTTCAATTTAGGACAGAAAAAAATGCATTTATAGCAAATGTTTACATGTGAAAGAACTTTCCTATTCATTGCTTCATAGATCTACGTGTTTTACTAAAAATTGCCAAGGGCACTGAACTTCAATACACAAGCACAGAGCGGATTTCCCAACTGAGTAAATAGATTACATTTTGGACACTCTGACATGTTGACCTTCCCTACAAGGGAGATGCTGCTAGAATGTCAGTTAATCACGACCCAGCTCCACAATAGGCTACCCAGAAGCAGAAGGCAATTTAAAAGAGCAATTTTAACATGAAATTGCCAAAGTATGCAATGCACACAACTCCTGATGATGGCATATTTTATTTCTATTTAATAAGAGAAACTGTATTTTCTTTGCTTCTCTACCAGATGGTATACCCAGAGGAAACAAACAGACAGAAAAAAAATGTACTTTCTCTGATTGTTCAATGGAGTTTTTGAATTACTTCCCATTTAAGACAACTTCACATTTGTGCCATTTTAAAGTATTTATAAAGTGCCCGAAGAAACATTATGTGAACGATAACTTGGGTCAGGATGCCAAGAAACAGTGAAATAATCAGACCCCTAGGTTCACAGAGAAACACGAAGCAGACGTGGGTGGCTTCCTCTACCACAGGCATAATCACCCCCTCTCCTAACTTGAGAGACCCCAAATCAGGTAATAGCACTTACCAAATGAATTTAATGTACTTTGGAAAGTAAGCAAAAAGTACCTTTCGCAGCCAGGCAGGTAGCTGTTTTCAGAAAAGGATCAAGTAATACATTTTTTAATACTTTTTGTGAACTAAAGTTTTAAAAACACAAACTATATTTAAGTGTTAAACACCAATCCACTGTGCTTTTAATAAAAAAGAAGATGCAAATATAAGGCTATGCTTTCCTAGGGAATAAATTAGCCATAGAGACTGTGGTTTCAAAAAGTATATATGACTGGCAGATTTTACCTGCTGTACTGTTTATTCGTCTTACATTACACTAGGAGGAAGGCAAAGGAGCTTGTGGTAGGAATCAGAGGGAAGAGCAAGCAAGCTTTCAAAGTGCCAGGCAGTGAGTCTGAGCCCCCACCAAGCGCTCTGAGTTAGACAAGTCTCCGACTGTTTGTCTTTCTCCCTGAGTCTTAAATCCACCAGATCCCCAAATGAGATAATTATATCTAACTCAAAAGATTGCTGTGAATATAAAACCTATCATGGTAAATTCACTTCATATATTGATTCTAAACTAGTTCAGGTCAATACTTAGCTAAAAAGTCTACGTTTTCCTCTAAAAGTGTAAAAATTAATTCATTTAGGCGGAAGTATATTTAATGGATTTGCTCAAAATTTAATGATAGATTTCTCTCAAGTAAATAACATTTACTATTGCCAGAAATAAAATATCAATGTCTTAAATGCTTTAAAATAGGATTTTAAAAATAGTAAATAATAGGTAATCTATTTGATTGGTACTTAGGATCCATAAAAGTTGTCTCACTATAATACAACAAAATAAAATGAGAATTTCTGAAGGCCAGAATAATCATTCCTTTATAACTTATAAAACATTTTTGTGAAATTAATATCATACCTATAGCTAAGTAGTATTTATACTTATTTTTAAGGCTTCCTAGTAATGTCACGTGCATGACATATTAAAATGACTACTTCAAAATAATTGATATTTGTTCAACCAGATTATACTCATGTTACACCTCTACAATTACGAGTGATACATTCCCGGTCCTGACTGAAATACAGCAGTTTATTGGCGTAGAATTCAGTGCCACTCACAAAACCGAAAACCGGTAACCAAGGTACCATTAAACAGAATTAGAAGGGAACTTCTTCCCAAGGGCACGCTTGGGCTCTCGAAGAGAACGTTTCTCTAGATTCAAAGAATTTTTAAGATTTTGTAATCTTTACTAAAAATCAACTAATACCAAACATGGCCTAAGTTTTATTCTCTTTTCTTGATACAGAATCCCTGGCTGAGGCTGATAATGGTGCTGCTAAAGTATAATGCATCTTTCTTAAATTTTGGGAAAGGAAAATGGATCTTGAAGAGGGGAAATGGATGAACAACATAATTTTAACTAATACAAACTTTAGAAATACAATGTTTATCAATTATCTTGTCCTTAGCAATAATTTTTAAAATACTGCCATATATATTCCCATAAGCTTTCCCTCCTTTTCTTTTACAGAAAGATTAGTAGACATTCCTAGAATGCATAAACATGGCTTCCTTCAACTCTACAATGTACTTGAAAAATCCAATATTCCTGCATCAGAAATAACTATGCAGACATTAATTATAATATTATGTGTGACAAAGATTCCTAACATTGAAAAATGGTTTTAAAAACATCATTTCTATAATTGGAAGTAAAAGAGCAAGCTATTGAGCTTGGTATCATTTAATTATCATGAGTACACAAATTTAATGTTTCTTAAATAAAGAATCAGATAAAACAACCCATAAAATTTCAAAATTTCAAGACGTTTTATAAGTTAGAAAGCAGCTATAGTGTAAGTTATTCAATCTACACCCTGCCAC
Source organism: Hystrix cristata (assembly GCA_004026905.1). Classification (NCBI taxonomy): domain Eukaryota; kingdom Metazoa; phylum Chordata; class Mammalia; order Rodentia; family Hystricidae; genus Hystrix; species Hystrix cristata. The sequence continues at coordinate 40,492 of PVJO010000891.1, forward strand.
ACAGATGAGACTCTTCTCAGAATAAAATACCTTAAAGCACTATACAGTCATATTTTCACTTATTGCAGTTCAATATGCACTCTGAGTATTAGCATTCAATATGGAAAACCTGATGTTTATTAACATGGTGTTTTTTAAACACAGTGTTTTTATCCATGGAAGACATAACAAGCCTTACACCAGTCTCATTTATTTGCAGTCTCCACAGCTTTTATGCCAATTGTCAATTTCAAATAATTCTCAGGTTAACAAAAATTACATTGCATTAATGTGCACTCTGTGGTACTGCTAATTTTTAAAGACCCATTTGGACAAAAACATCAAAATCAGATCAGATGTTATAATAATTGTGGGGAAGGAAAGTCAAGAGGAAGAGACTATCAAATCATCATTGGTTACTACATTTTGTAAATACATTATAAAGACAAAATGCAGAATAGGATAATTTTATTAGAAAGCAAACAGGATGATTTTGTAGAAAACATGTGAGCAGCTTCCACACTGAAATGAGTCTTGTGCATCTTGTCATGTTAGCACGGGATGCGAATTTTGGAAGACATAGTAAAACCACCCTTCCATTTTCAGTTTCTGCTTTCGATGTCTTCTCTACTCTAGTTGAGGTTGTGAGGTCCAACTCGCTCCTCCTCAAACTTTACGGACTACTAAAAAATGTTTTGTCACAGATCTTGAACAGGAGGGTGTACCTCCTATAAAATATTTAAAAACAAACTGAGATTTCAGCTCAGGCGCGGAAACTGCCAGTATCTTCTAGGGTCATATGCTTTTCAGATAACAGACAAAGTACAGCAGTGCTCAACAAATTAGTAAACTCTCTACTGCCGAAATCTCGAACTAGTGTGTGAGCAGTTCAACTTTTCTCTAATAAATACCTTTTAGTAGGTGGTATAAATATGTTAAAATTTATCTGGATTGATGAATATTAATAGGTTACAGTTTAGCCAATACTTGAGTAAGTTTTGCTCCAGTTGCAGACCACTGCTCCTGGTGAGGAGCCCCAGAATTCTGTAATAAGCAAGTCTGCAGAAACAAGATACATTGCACTTATATTTTCATTGATTCCCACAGCTTGTTTTCAATTTTCAGAAACTGACTTATCAAATGGCCAAGGGAGGTATTTCACCAAAATGGTTGAATACAAAATACTTTTTAAAGTAAATTAAAAATTTAACTGTTTCCACAATAAACACTACACTAAAAATTGCACTATTAGTGATATTTAGTAGACAGCTAACAATCCCTCCCATTATAAAAAATGGTATAGTAAGGAGCTAGGCTGTATGAGTATGTTTGATTTCCTTTCCTTCTTTATTTTTTTCACACACTATTGTTCTCAGAGCTCTGTATCAGACATGGGAGGAGCAATAAGAAAGCGTAAACACATAATGAAAATCTGTATTATACAGCTGTTTGTCAAGACGCTGAACTTATTCTCAACAGGATTTTTTGAGTAGAATAGCCATCTCAAAGAGGCATTCTCCAATTGTCCTGAGTACCTTTCTTATTTACTTTGTATGATAAGGCCTTTACACAGACTAAAATAACATTATTGAAGAGGACAACTTCCACATGGTACAAAACTATTCAATATTTGCTTGAACCAAAAAGGTCTTCTTGCCGAACAATACTTTCACCTAAAGCTATCAGAAATGTCTGGATTGAACACACAGAAGTTTCATCAAACCACCATGTAAAGAATGAATCTGTTTCCATATTAACACTAGAATAAAAGAACCAAACATTGCTATTAAATCAGCCAAATTATGACATAATCAAGGTGACGGATTATTTCACGACTCTACGAGTGTGACAACATAATGGGTCAAGTAATCAGAACTTTTAGTATTGCATGAGCATTGCACTTCTTAGGCATGATTTCTTACAAAGTTACGATGGTCCTTCAGTCTTACCTGCACATTTGGTTCGGGTGATCAGCGGAGGGCCTGGCAGCCCTGTTCCTCCTTCCCCGGGTCTTGTGAGTAGAACACGGATCTCATACTCAGTGTCTGGATCCAAATGCCATAATTTGTAAGTTGGAGCATTGACCGCATGGGTTTCTGTCCAGGATCCTGAGGTCATCCGATACTCCACTTCTTTCAGGATAATGGGGCCGTCGCCAATGATAGAGTTGGCATTCAGTTGAATCAGCAAATATGTAGGCCCAACGCCAAGCAGCTGGGGAGGAGCGATGGGTCTTGGTGGTTCTAGGAGAGATGAGTGTGCACTGTAATTAGATACAAATCTAAAGCGTTATAAACAGAGATATATACATGTCTCTTAAAGCCTAAAGGCTTAATGAATGATTAATTTAGGAACACATGATAAATATTTAAAGGAAAATCCAGGATAGGGCAAATGCTTTTTATGAAGGCTTTGACCATGTTGGCACACATTTTCTTCCCTAACAGGCTGCCTCTATAGAAGATACTCTCGTAGAGGCATCATAAACAGGAATAGAAAGAAACAATAGTTGTCTATGAATAACTCTCTGGTTGAGAGACTCCCTAGTTGTATACGATAGCTCGCTGGTCCTTTCAGCTCTGTTCTCAGTTTGCCTTCTACCCCTCCAGAGTTCCTGCAAATGGGAAAAGGAGAAGAGTACAGCAAAAGCCAGCAGCAGAAGCCAAGCCCAGGTGCTGACTTGTATCTGTACATCCACCTCTGAGAATGAGAGACGGAAACTTACTCTCAGGCGAAATCGCAAATCACTACACAGCTCTGGTCTTTGGGAGTAGCACGTGGTAAGACAATCTGTCCCGTAGTAAATGAATGCAAAGGTACAACGCAAGTTAATCTTAGATGACTTAAGATGCCCTGTTTGCAAGAAGTGTTGGAAAATATTATTTCAGTGTTTGAACTTATAGAAATGATGAATGATCTGTTACAGAATTTGCTCAAACTAACAACAATGCAAGTGAAATAAAAGCCGGGATTTTATGAAGGATTTCTCTGCTCAAACTCTGTCTATATGTTGTGTCCACAGGGAATATTCAGTCATGAAGTTGTAACTAGTACAGTTTGACCAGTAGGGATTTTCCTTGAACGTGTGGAACACTTCTCACACATTTCAGGAAAGTTAAAGGACTTTAAAGGAAAGTGTTCATCTTAATAAAGTGGTAATTGCCCCAAAATTCACTTAAAAATTATTTTTTGAGTTAGAGCAAATCACGTAAGGGGAAACTATTAAATGCAACCACACGCCCTCCCAACCTCCTCACTCATTTCAGGGAGAGATGGACTGGAAAAGATATAGTTACAGCGAAGTCAAGAATGTACAGCCAGAGACTTTCAAATTCGATTTTCCTTTTTTTAAATTTTTTTTTATTTTAATTTTTTTTCAATTTTCTATTTAGTGGTAATGCTCTGCATGGGAGAAAATGCAATTCAGGAAAGAAAAAAAAACCTTAGAGAGGTTTTACCTTCTTATAGAGGTTTAAATAAAATAAGATTTTTCAGCTGTACCTAAAGATTTTGTTTTTAATTAAACTTGCATAAACATTACTTGCATAAAAATCTCCAAATTATAAATATCCCTAACCTGAATCTCTATATAGACTAAAAGTGTTTTCAAGAATTTTCTTCAAAATTCATAAGGAAAATACTTATTTAGTAACTACTAATTGCTGCTGTATACTATACATTGGGTATCCATATATTCTTGTGGGGAAGAGATGGTTACAATAAATCAACAAACTCATTATTTTAAATTGAAATTTATATGAAAAATAAATAGTGCGATGTGATAAAGAAAAACAGATGTAATGCGGTATTTTATCCTCCAAAAATACTTAAAAGTGTAAGTAAGTCATATAAATAATTCACGGCTCATTAAGGCAATAGCTCTCCAACTAGCAATTGAAAGAACAAAATAAACTAGTAGTTAACTATGTTCATGTTTAAAATGAAAATAAAACTACCATCAAAGAAGATAACATATGCTATACAATGGAAAAATAGTTCTTAACACCTGGTATATAAACTTTAACTATAAATTTTTTCTAATGATTTGCTAATTGTTTTAACAACCTCTAGTTAAAATTGTTCTCCAGATGAAATATTTCCAGTTTTAAAAGTGAATGCAATGAAACTAATCTCAAAAGTGGCACCTTAAACAAAACCAAAATAGTTTAGAATTTTGATTTATCAGCCAATATAAGATGCAGTCAAATATCGCACATCATGACATTTTATCAACAAGCCTAACTTTTATGGTCGCCATTTACAAAAGTTACCAAGTTTGTAAAAGTTTTATTAGGGAGAAACTAAAACAAAACTGACAAGAGAAATGAACATAACGGGCACAAATATAAATGTCTTCTCAGACTCTCTAGATTTGCACTCATTTCAAAAGCAGTCTGCATTTGTGAATAAACTAAGTTGCGTCATATTTGCAATGTTTCTTTTCCTGCCAGACGGTTCACATATAAATTTAAGTTACCACAGCACATTACACTCAGAGCTCACTGGGATGAGCCACAGTAGCAATGCCTTACTACTTCAAAGCTCCACAGTGACCTGGGCAGGTCCGATACTTAACATGGTGAACAAACAGGCACAATATGCCAGATGGATTATAAATAACAAAATCTGGCTGACTGACGAGTTTACAGGTATTCTGGAACTTCACCTTACCTATGACTATTGGACACTAGATCTTACCCATCAAAACCCTGCACACTCTTATCACAAAAACAAGGAGCTAAACAAAGAGGAACGCAGAAGATGGAAAGAAAAGGAAGGGAAGGAAAAAGCTACAGAAAACACAATACAAGAAATGGCTATTGTATTTTGTCTAGTATTTTTGTCTAAAAATAACATGAAATTTGGAAGCAGAAGTCCTGGTTTCAAAACATGTATGTATAGAAATAGCAGGGTACACCTGAATATGTTATTTAACTTTAAATTACAATTTCATCATTAGTGAACAAGATGTTATTTGAAGAATTTTAAAAGACTGTGTATAAATACATCAACAAGTTCTGTACGTGGCGCTTTTTGCTTTGTTTTCATTTTTGCCAGAAAGCACACAACTTTGAAAACCAAAAATTAATATTCAAGATTAGTGTAATGCATAAATGAAGAAATGTGTTTGATACAATAAGTCCCTTGTCCTGAAGAAAGACAGCATTTCACTCTGATAGGTTTCACATCAGGCAGAAAAATGGGCAGGTCAGTAATCAAAGTAGTGGCTCAAATTGGGAGCGGTGGTGATATTCAAAGAAGCTAAGAAGCATGTACACTGATTAACAGCATGATGATAAGAAGTGAAACTTACATTAACAAGACTAATATACCAATACATATTAAGATTTTCTTTCTGTTGGAGGTAAAAATTAGCCTTATATTAGCATATATATTTTGTTTCCAGACCCTTGAGAACAAGGAGATTTATTTATAAAATCTCTATTCATTTCAATAAATTATGCATGAATGTTAATCAGTTAGCAAATGAACAAGTAATTCTTCTGCAGCAATATTAATATTCTTCATAACTTAATACACTACCAGACCCAGAGATGTGGTACAAATAAATCCCAACTGCACACTAGGTAGCAAGTGAAGCGTGCAATCTCCAAAGTACAAGATAAACTTTGCCAATGTTGCCAATTAACTTTCAATTAATGAATTGCATTCGTTCTTCCAGAGCCAGCCTATTATAAAAATCTCAATTACATATTCAAATTGCTTTATTTGTTTTTATATTTCAGATAATTTTGAAAAGTGTCTTGAAATCAAGTAAATCATTATGAAGTATATTCTCATCCAATTATTTCTATGATAATGGTATTTTACAAATATGTGTCACTTATCAAAATTCAGTTAATCAATAAAATGCAAAATCAGAAATAAAAGCCGTAGAGCCAGGAAATGTCAGTAACAAAGTAAATGTCAAGGCAAATAACATTTCTACATCCATCTTCCCAAATAGATACACTAAACACCTCTCAATCCTATCTCCTTCCTAGTTGTTTTATTTATCTGCCAATGAGGCCCTGACATAAAGTATCCTAAAATTAACCCTCTAAGGATGGAAGCAGCCAATAATATTAGACTGGCCTCCTATCTGCTGTCACATATTCTTTTTTTTTTTTTTTTTTTTGATGCTAGGGTTTGAACTCAGGGCCTTGTTGTCACATATTCTTACAAACAAAAAATTCTTCTCTCACAGTTTTGAATCGAAATCAGAGTCAAATGGCCCTAAGGCTTCTTGAGGAGCAAGGTAAAATTCAGTCCCTTGCTGCTTCGATTTCCTGGTTCCTGCCAGTATTCTTTGTTTAGAAGCCACATGCTTTCAATCTCTGAATCCATACTGAGATTACTTTCTCTTCAGTCTGTCAAATCTCTCTCTGCTCTCCAGTTCCATCTTCACTTGCACAACTGAAGGGCCCACATGGACAACTGAAGATGCCTCGTTAGGGTTCACATCTAGATGTCTCCCAAAGCCTCATGTGCTCACAGGTGGGGCTCTTGGGAGGGGACTGGAGCATGGGGGCGTGACATTCACCAGCAGACTGATGCACTCCTGAATTTACAGCTGACTTGCTATTAGATGGCAGGATCCAGGTCAGAAGACAAGGGTCCCTCGGGGTAGCCTGGAAGGATATGTCTCTTCCTGGCTCTTCACTCCACTTCCTCTCGGACTCCCAACACGATGCCATGAACTGCTTTCTCTGCCCTGTCCCTCTCCATGCGACCTGAGTAGCACAGACTGAAGTACCTGAGTAGCTACCCACATAGCTTGGAGCTACCTGACTACGGACTGAAACCTCTACAAATGGTGAACCAAAATACTCTTTAAATTGTGGGTATCAGGTATCGCGTCTCAGCACTAAGAAAGTAACTACGATGTTCTCACCATTTCAAATTCCACAATGTAATCTCATCTGTAGAAGCTATTCTACCATATAAGGTAATGTTCACAGGTCCCAGGAATTAGAAGCTGGTATGTTTCGGGGGGCACTCAGCCTACCACACACATTGACTAAGGTCTTCCTTCTGGTACAGAGCTGAGTTCAATTTCCTTCCAGTTAACAAGAAGCTCAAGTAGAAAGATCAAGTTAACAAGTAAAAAATGCTTCGCCTGAGAGAGTTTTCTGCCTAGGCTCGAAGCACTGCAATTATAAAAGAGCTTAACATTTTAGTTGCATCATAATTTTATTTTTATTATTTGTCATAGAAGGAAATAAAGAGATGATGGACACTAAATTGGCCACAGAAGTCAATGCTCTTTGCCATATACAAATTCCTGAAAATTTCAACTGTAAAGTATTTTCCATGGAGACAGATTGTTGCCCTAACTGTCTACCATTTGGCTAAATGAAAGTATCACTTCAAAGTCTATTTTATTTTATTTATTTAGAATTCCCCTCAATTAAATTTTGATACAGTTGCGGTTTCTGCTTTATAATAGATTCACTGTCTCAATGTTTCTCATTGTTTAATTTTCATCCACCTTACCTATTAGATGTTCAAGTAAAGGGAAATAAACATTAAAGAGACAGAGAGAGAGGATGACATCATTGAACTAAATAATCCAACTATTTACTGTGTAATCTCTCCTACAATAAGTTTTGAATGATTTTGATTAAATTATGTTTCAATAGTATAGCAATATAACTAAATGGTACTTGCATGTTTCAAGAAATTTGAAATAATATTAGTAATGCATAGGAAGATAACCTTTATTCCCACAAGAAATGAAGAGTACATTATTCATAATTAGAAACATTTTCTTTGGGCATTCAAGATAATATATGTGACAACATGATTTATTTCATTTTAGTCTAGATATTAAAATGTACTGCACACTTCAAAAGTCCTGGGTTAATCTAACGAGGTTTCTCTTCTACTCCTTTTTTTTTTTTTTTTTTTTTTTTTTAATTTTGAGACAGGGTCTGGCTCTGCAGCAGGCTGGCCTTGAACTCACTATGTAGCTCAGGCTGGTTTTGAACTTGCAAATATCCTTCCGCCTCAGCCTCCCAAGTGCTGGGATTACAGGAGTGTGCCACCACTCCCAGCTTCTTATACGCCCTCTTAATGAACTGTAACCCAGATATATTTATAAAATGAAAAATAATTTCCAGATTATTTTTCTGATACTTAACATTTTCCATCCTAACAAATTTCTTAGGCAGCCAAATACTTCTCTGTTCCCTTTTCTGGTTCCACCATGTCAACGATGTAGCAAGCAATGTCTACACATTTTCTTTCAGAGAAACTACTATTAATTTATATTTAATTATTTGTGCCCTGACTGAACATTCAAGTTAAATAACTTTTTATTTATCATATTAAAATCCCTCTAGAATGCACCAGTCTAAAATGATGCATATTTGTTTAATTGACATCACTTAGTTGTCTCTTAATCTTGCACTGTCATTGGAAGACACAGAAAATGTTCCAAAGTTTCAGTGTTGTATCAAACCTGAGGGCCTCGCCAACACCTAAGCCAAGCACAGTATCAATCCAAAGGAGCTACTATCATCGATTATCATCTCTAACTAGATCAGGTGAGGGCGAGCACAGTTCTGCTGAACTATGGAAAGAATGGATGTGCACTAAGCCCGACTGCCTGCACTCACAATATTTCACACGCAAGGAACTTCTGGGAACCAGCAGGTAAGCACACATGGGTCAAAACCAGAAAATGCACCGCTTATGTTTGCATTGAAATCACTTACATTTCCATCTATCTAAAGCACCATAGAGCAGAATTCGGAGAAAGAGAGTCCAAGCCCTGTACAGGCCAACATTTATCCAAACAGGCTGGGCCAGTGTCGAGGAGACAAAGGTAAATTAGCTTACTTACATAGCTTGCACACAAGCAAGTGAACTGATAATATTTCTTGAAAACAACCCATAAGTATGTGTCAAGATATAAAGATGTGCTCATGAATCAACTTCATTCCACTGGTAGAAATTTATTTTAAAGAGACACATTAAATCTGTGTTTAAAATGGCCAGAAGTTAGTCCATATATTCACCAATATCAAATTATGGTCTAACTTTTCAGTAGACCTCCACACAAGACTTAAGAATGTAAATTATGAAGATTATTCATTTTCATCTTCTTTGAGACTTATCCCCGTAAGGGGATATCATCAACCACCACCACCACTAGAAGAAAATATCCAAAAAGCTGATAGCACTGATTGGGGAACAAGTAGAACTTGAATGAATTAGCTTTTCCTTTTATTTCTTTACTCCAAGAACATCTGTAATGTGCACATAAAACTTTCTCATCATTATACTGCCCGTATTTTTCGCAGTGTGAAAAAAATTTAATACTGTCTTTCCAGAATGAATAGCTGGCTCAACAATGCCCGGGAGGAAAAAGTTACACAAGGCACCATGAGAAAAATTACCCAAACTTTACCTATTCCATATAAGAACACTTATACCACGATTGCGGTTAGAGAATCATTATTTGGACATGGTGATATTGGTACACATATTTATTAAAAATTTATTTTCAGATGCTGAAATAAAGACCTCAAAAAATAAGATTAACTACCTCTTACTTTGAAGCATGTAGCTGGCCAATTGCTCTGACACTGATACACAGAACTGACAAAATGTTACTATTTAATTAAAGGAGTTAGTTGACTGGAACAAAAGAGCACTTTCTAAGCAATTGCTTAGTGACTGAGTGGCATCAAATGATTTATCCAGCTTGTAAAAGATGGGCACTGCCACAAACCTAGCAATAATTCTTTAGTTTTAGTCTTTTTGTAAACTTGGATCAATTAAGAAGCATTTTCACAGAAAAAAAGCCCTCTGTATAAATTTTAAGTAATCTGAAAGTACAATATAAACCAGGAATTAGATACAGATAAAAATTCTAATGTTCAATAGGCTGCTTTTCACACTATACAAAAGTATCGCACCTCACATTACTATGGGATGTGTATTCTTCTTTTAAAACTAAAAGATCTGTGGAATCAGTATTTAATCTCTACGACATGGCTCTTTCCCGCTGCCTAAATTACTGAAATAAGAATTATCTCCACAATATAACTACAAAGTTTGCACAGTGAATTTTATATCCCATGCATTACCTAGGTATTTTGTTCACCTTTATTTGAAAACTCTGCTGCAATAACTTTATTACCTACTCAAAATAAAAAAGTACACTGTTTTATGTCTGTCAGCAGAAACTGAAAACAAGGTTGGGTTCCTACTTAAGGTATCTGAAAAGGTGAAGAGATTTTGAGAAGTGAATTTTATTTCTTCTTCAGACAAAAAAAAACAAAAACAAAAACAAAAAAAACCCAAACTGTAAGATGACAGGATTTACGTCTCATTTTGTTCAAAAAATGAATCTTTTCCTCATTAGTGCCTATGCAGTGAATTGGTCCAGAATTACAGATTGTCGTCATACTGTACCAACTTCACAAAGGCTTCTCTCAGGGTTACAAACCAAATATGCTGTGATGAAATCTATGCATCGTTTGAATGAGTCATCAGCTAATAAATACAGAATATTTCTCCTATGCTTCTCTAATCCCTCATTTTGGCTTTGTGAGAGCCCAAATTATGCCGAATATGTCAAGGAAAGAACATCCAGGTGATTCCAAGAATAACAATCAACTCAGTAGTAAAACCAGGAAAGCCTTTGACTCTGTGTTTAGTCCCCTTAAGTTGAGAGCCATAAACAGGTAAGGACATCAGTATTTCATCAGTCGCCTTTATGAGCTAGAAGAATTATATCTTTATGTATAGTGGGAGAAGAGGGAAACTGTGGTGATGACAGCACATGTCACAGTAAAATATGAAATAAGCCTAGGTTATATGGCACAGACTCTTAGTCCATTCTACATTATCATCAAAAGGATTTCAAGTACAATAACATCATCTGCAGTCATTTCATTTAGCACCTATTAAGACACAAGGGCTAAATCCAGTAAAAAATAGATGTCAATTAAAAGAAAACTCTCCATCATAACATTACCCCATCTCTCTACATCTACACATAGATGCATATATATATAAAATGTATGTAGAATCAAAAAGGCATTCACGACATCCTGAGTCTTCCATATCTAGAATATAAACAGATTAAAGAATTCTATTGTCTTAAATTCCAAATTTCGGGATTTTAAAATCTATGCAATTAAAAGACTTTCACAACATTTAATTATAACCAAGCATACTTAAGTTTGCTAATTTGGTTGCTAGCTCTAAATGCTGCATTGTGTTGACTCACTGTAATATAACATATAATAAGCATAGGTTCATTACAAATACGCACTTTATGGTTGTCCCAAGTCTATTTAAAATGATGCATGGGATTTTAAGTACAGGAAGCCACGAACAGATGGCCAAGTTTCCAATGTAATGACTCAGGGTGGCAAAGCAATTATGCGACATGACTTAGGACCTCTACTAGTGACCCAGTTTCCAGGCAGGTAAACTGCAAGACTTTATTTGCCCCAAGTTAATCAGGGGAACTATTATTTAACTTTTATTTTTACATGACTCTGAGGAGTACAGAGTAGCCATGTTTTTTGGGGGCAAGGTATAGTCCTCTATTGATAAGTGATGTGTTTACTCTTTTTGACAAAAAGAAATTGTGGTGACATAGTAAGTCCAAATGAATAGGATCTCAGTATTTATTCATCGACAGATAGATAAACTACTACAAATAATACATTATATGAATACTACTAACTACAGCAGTAATAATTCTAAGACTCTTTTCCATTTAAAAAACAAATCGGCTGGGTGTTGGTGGTACACGCCTGCAATCTCAGCCCTTGGAAGGCTGAAGCAGGAGGATGGCCAAGAGTACCATGAGTTCGAGGCCAGCCTGAGCTACACAGTGAGCGCAAGACCAGCCCGAACTGTAGGGTGAGACCCTGTCTCAAAAAAAAAAAAAGTCATCAAAGATTTTAAAAATGATTATATTAGAAAAGAATTTGTCATTGGCTTATAAGGATCCAATTTAATTTCACAAGAATTCTCAATTTATATGCAGTCCAAGGAACAAATGATATAAATAGCAACTGTATACATTTCTGCAATTTGGAAATTAAACACAACAAAAAACAACCATGAGTACTATTGGTGTAAATGTCCTGGGTTAAATAAGGGGGAGAAAAAGGAGGTTATTGAGAAATGAATTCAGCCGATGTGTTCACTGACTGCAGATAAGCTGTTCCTGGTGACAATTATTTTTTTAAAATGTCAGGAGACGAACAGGGACAAGATTTTGATACAATTCTATGTATATTTGCTAAAGGAAGAAAAGCAGATTTTTAATGGGTAGCTAAGGAGTACACAGGCATAATGAAGAAAACCAAGGGTGATGCCACAAAAGTAGAGCCCTCCACGTGCCCACGTGGTCACCATAATGACGATGTTTAAGTGAGCATTCCGCTCAGTGAGAAGGCTAAGAGGTAGTTCGTCTCCATGGATTTCATGTGTTGGAAGCTGGATGGTCAGTGTGGCAGTGACAGGGACAAAGTGCAACCCTGAGGAGGCGGGGGGTACGGGAAGATCCTATGGTACTGGCAGAAGAATTGCACTCAGCGGGGATTGACAGCTCTCCTGGGACCCTTGGCTTAATTCTCACAAAAGTTCTGTCATACAAAGAACAAGCCTGGCTTCTCCCCGCCTCTAGCTTCCCGGCCGGGCATGTGAAGGTTCCCCTCCTGCAAGCAGAATTCCCACAAGGTCATCTGCCACAAAGAGACACAGCCAGGGAATTAATACCCAGGGGGCTGCCACACTGTGAGCAAAATAAACCTCTTTTCATTATAAGCACTCAGCGTCAGGTAACTTGTTATCATAATGGAAAACTAATGCAATTATTTGATTCTATTAATATCTGTTTACAGTCCAAAATTTATTTCTTCAGTAGTAAAGTGCTATCAAAACATAAAATCACCACTAAATCTAGTTTTATAATCAAATAGAAATAGTGGTACACAGGAGTAATTATAGACGATGTGATAAAATAACATTTTTATGTTATTGACATTTTAAAGATGTTTAAGCATGTAAACAGTTACCTGCCCAGGGATATTTTACACTAATCTGACAGCTGAGGCAGCACAAGCCCTTTTGTTGAGCCAGGCATGACTAATCCCAGTATCCTGGAGACTGAGGAAGGAGGGTTACAAGATAGAATGCAGCTTGGGCAATAAAGGCATAAAATAGTATGATCACTGTACTGGTCTGAAAACATAGCCACAAATTATATTCTCTGCCTCCCATTGAGAGGCCCATACTCCACATGCTCAGGTAAGAAATCCTATTTCAATATACTCTCTCCCACCTGAAACACATATATTTGATATATTTTTACTCTTTCTGTGTGTGTTTGTGGGGGGCACTGTGGTTGAACTCATCCAGCACTGAACTACATCCACAGTCATTTTTATTTATTTAATTTTGAGACAGGGTCACTTTAAGTTTTCCATGATGGACTTAAACTTGAGTTCTTCCTGCCTCAGCTTCCTGAGAAGCTGAAATTACCATTATGCGTAACCATGCCCAGTTTTTACTCACTGAGCTCCGTGAAAGTAAAGATTTTGTATTACTTGCCTTTGGACTTCTGTCTTGAGTACTTGGCATGAGAGGCAATAAATCAAAGTTTGCTGAAAGAATGTGCTTAGGAACAAATAAGAGAATATAACAAGCTCATTAGAAACAGGAAGTAGAAAAATAGCAAGCAATCGGGAGGATGTAGAACAATAAGAACATTCATGCTGTGAAGTAGAGTACAAATTGACACAGAGAGTTCAGAGAACTGCTCACTACCTAGTAAAGCTGAACATAAGCATACGCTAAGACCTGGCAATTCCACTTTCCGTCCATGCTACTCCATATGAGTACATCTATTCCTCACAAGTCATGTACTAGAATATTCACACACCACTATAGCCAAGAGAATAGAGGATGGGGAGTCAAATGCCTCCCCTCGGTAACAAGACAGATTGTATTCCTCTACTATACTTCAATAATAAGGAAATGAATAAATAAATAAATAAGCTAATCCTAAACTCCTGCCAGAAAACCAACTAAGCCCCTAACCCTCCAGGACCATTAAAAACAAGTGGGATCTCACCTTGAGATCTTGCCATTTCACCAAACTGGAACCAACATGACCCTGGAGGTGTCCTACGGTGACAGGATACAATAAAGTGCACACAAGAAAGTCTAAGATTCTCATCCAATATTATCAAAGATGACTGGGCTATAGAAAACACTGCCTTGGTGGACACCACTCAAGAGTATGTGTTTACTATTCCCACAAAATCAAGAATAAGTGCTGATAGGGATTCTTTGCTTGCTAAACACTGTGTCATCAGAAAGAGGATAAAATACTAAATTCTGGGTAACTTACCCCCCCTCCAATCAAGGAAGCCCTGGAATCCATAGAATTTTATCAGGAAGAAAAACAGAATAATTGTTTAGATTTTCATAAACTAAACTTGTGCCAGCTTCTGCTTAAATTCCAACAAAACTCTCTTACACTTGCTAAAAACTGGACTGAACGAGCTTACTAATATACATGAGAGTACATGATTGTACTCATGTTTATACCAGCTCATCATGTTCTGGGAAGAAATATGAATGCTGGGCATAAATAGTTTTTAAAATGCCCTAGCATTGATTCAGGGACAATAATGCATCTCTTGCTTCTCTATTGAGAATAAAAGATATAAAATGGCAGGTTTTAGCTATAATAATACTTGCCGAGGCAGCACAGTTACAAACAATAGTCAAGCAATTTAAAGTAAATACATTGTTCCTAAAGAGACAAGGTAGTAATCATGGTAACATAACATTTAGCATCACTGATATTTAAGGGAAAAAAAAAAAACATACAAATCTGGTTCTCGTTCACTTTATGTAAATCTTTCACCAAGTAATATTTTTCTTGATGGTGCTACATAAACTTAGCTAGTTTTGCACAGACTGGTGTTACCAGGATGAAAATAAAAAGGAAAAGACTGCTAGACTCATGCTTGGTCACGGTCTGGGGCTGTCCCCTGGAGCCACGTGGAATGAGTCTACCATAGACCCACGTTACCCGTGAATACAAAGTGATGTTAGGAATTGTTGCTGAAATCAACCAAACAATATACACAAAACATCTACCAGAGGCCCTGGCACATTATACTTATTATAAATAGGTGCTTATTGTTACAACTTAAACTCAACACTTACCTTCTTTCTCATTAAATCAGAGGTGGCAAACCTACGGCACGCGTGTCGCAGCGGGCTGTTTAAAAGGATCACCGTCACTGGAGTAGACACGCTCACTGTTTCCTGTTACAGCGTTCAGTTACTGAAGTAAGCTTATCACCTGGAGCCACACTGTCCTCACCACTGATGCTCGCGGGACATGAGGACATTTAGAGCCAAAAATGTCATGAGGAGGGACATATCCTGTTTAGTGACATGCCACATTGAAAAGCCACATTGCCAGATAACATTTTAATTTCCATACCTTTGTTAGTAATTAAACCTCAAATAGTTCTTTTTAGTTAGAAATAAGAAGCAGAAGCACAAACACAACCTTTGTATACTTCTTAGAACCCCCTCCCAAGACTAAAGGCCAGCTGAATAAAAAAAAAAATGACAGAATAAACTGTGAGATGCAGATATAGATATGGATGCTACAGATATAGATTAGATATACAGATACACTTGAAGATTACCAATCCCCTATCTACATATGGAACCATGAGACACACAAAATAGTGAATGAAGAAAGAATGAAGTACACAATCATCAACAAACATCAACAAACCTACAATCATGCTCAAAAATACCAATCTAATCAATGGGTAAATTAGTAATTTTGTTTGTAATAAAATAATTTTATTACTTAGAGTGAACTGAAGAGAAGGGATGAATGTTTCATGGTATTTCAAATAAATTCTTTCACTTTGGTGCTTCAGAGACATTCTCCTGCAAGAATCCAGGTAAACGAAGCCAGTCAAGCAGGCAGGCACAGCCCCTCGCCCAGCGCAGGTGCCGACCGATGGAAAGGAACACGCTCAGTAAAACGATCTCAGACTATCTCGTCCTGTTCCTCAACCGTCTAACTAACTACCACTGAAATAACAAAACTATTTCTAGTAGAAAATGAGATTTTTATTATTATTTGCTCAATCTCACCATAGATAAATAAGATGGTTTAAGTAACATGTATAGGAGGATAAGGCAAGGGCCAATTCGGCTGTTGGAGAATGTTTGGCCCAAAAATTGCAATTTCTTTATAATCATCACAAAAGTAGTTTCTCATAACACCATAGGCTTGAGATGATGAAAGGTCACTGATCTATTGCCAAATGCATTTTTATGAGATAAATTCAATTACAATTGCTTCAACTATTCCAGCCACAATTTAGACATAGAATCCAATTACCCATTTCATTTTCATTTATACCTCATGGGCTAGATCATTTATCATGTTTCATGATAATGATCAGAAGACACATGGAAAGTGATTTCTGGAGGTAACAAATTACCTCTGATATTAGCATAGCTTACAAGTTCCTGTCAACAACTACTATGCATAAATATGAGGTAATTAAATTTACAATGTACAGGAGTCTTTGATATGCTACTTGCTTCCTTCACAGCTGCCAAAAATCTGGATTGCTAAATGCTGCAAACCCGTTTGCAAATCAGAATTCACTACACCCCAGAACTCCAACAGGTAGACGGGAGGCTGTTGCTCGAACTGCTGAGATGTATCTTTCATTATCTGGTATTATTACTTCTCGCCGCCACGCCATTCATCACGACTGCTGAGACAGCACGGAATGATAGTCCTGGACCCTCACATTACTGCTCCTTGAACTCTGTCTCATCCATCTTTCACATCATTCCAGATTTACAGCTAAGTACCCTTTCCTGCCGGCAAAACCCAAGTGTGAACCTGTGATGTCTTTAACCTACAGCACCTCTCTAATAGTCATTGATTTCTCTTTATCATGGAGACACGGCAGAAAAGACTACCCATGGCTGCTGATGCTGAAAGATGATTTTTAAAAGATTTGATGTACAGAATTCCAATACTTACAGAGAAAGGCACTGTAAGGCTTCAGAATTCTGATAGTATTTCTATTTTAATATTTATCCGTAAAACTGAGAAACATAAACATAGACAAAACCAGACTCCAGCACCTCTAGTACACAATTACACAAACCGAAATGAAAAGATATCATATGAGATGTATATTTATGTGACATTCAATCAGAAAACTATTAATCAGAATTTCAAAAATGTATGATGAATATCAAAATAGTGTATATTTAATATGTTGAAATTACAAAACATGTTTATCAGGAATACAATGCAAAAAAGAATTTAAAGTTAGATGTGTGCATATAGGCGAAAACTACCTTATACAATAAGCCCCTCACCCACCCATATTTTTGGGGGTTCACTGATTGCTAAGAGAACCTTCAAAAATGATACCAGTAACATGGCAGTTGGTGTACCATAAACTATCCAAGACTAAAGGTTTTAATTCAGTTCTGTCTGAATGTTGTTATAAAAGTTTAATAAATCAAAATGATCAAAATGTTCCCAGTGGCAGGTTGGGATTCAGTTTCCAATTCAAATTCTCTTTAATATATGGCACCTCTGACATCTCACATTTCCACCATCCGTGGTGAATGCCAAACACCCTGCTTTTCGTCATTACCATGCATCAACCAGGCCGGTTGTGGTACATACTTTTCAAGCAAAACTGCACAAAACACAGAAATGTCAAACCTCGTGAGAGTTTTAATATAGGAAAATTATGACAGGTAGGAACTCTTTATCTGCGCTTAAGTAAATATTTTCGTATCACCCGCTGCAGTGAATGACATTCTTTGAGGACTGAGAAATGTTGTTGGCCAAAAGGCCTAGAGAGAAAATCTCTTTCCTTTCAAACCTTTAAAAAATTCTTGTAAGAAACAGGCCCATGAGCACTGTTATCAGGAACAACCAAATGCTGAAAAGTAGAGAGAATGGTAAAGTCTTTAGAGAATTTGCCTTATTTTTGAGTAAAAAGTGTTGCAAAGAATCAGGAAAAAGATTTTCACTTAACAGTCTTAAACTTATCCAGAAATCCACGTGAAGCAATGAGAAAAAAGGATATCTTTCACATGTATCTTCATATAAACAGTAAAGAAAAAAAGATAGTCTATTCAACTATGTCAGAGTTCTCTTTTTAAAAATGTCTCATTTTCTTGAATACACACACTTTTATCCTAAACTTAACAACATGAAAATTTCTCATAGTTTTGGCTGAAGGACATGGAATGGAAACTGACACATTATAAAGAATTTCTATGCACTAAGTCACTACCATTCAATTCATCTTTTACTGGATTTTTTTTAATATACTGTAATTAGTCCAAGTGTTAAGGACTTCTCCAAAGATTCTAAGCCTAGATTTCTCCTCTGCACTCCAACTAAAGTTTACAATTACAACTATCATCCATCCTCTCAAATATGTTTTTCAATATTCTGAAATTAATGTCCATCATACACAATTTCACCTAGAATTCCAAGCTGAAAATTTGGAGGCCTCCAGACTCCTCTTTTCCTGATATCCTACAATGCACTCACGGTATTTCTGCCACGACCTCACGCCCATGACCCTGGTCTTTGTGCCACACCTGCTCTATAGCTGTTGACCTCAACCTGTCAGGATATTCACAGGCCCCTGAACTGACTGCCTGAAAATCAACTTTCCCCAGATCTTGCCCGCTCCTGGTTTACCTGGGACAGATATGAACATGTAAGTAACCAACTCCAAATTTCCAACAGGTTCCCAAATCAAGTAACAAAACATAAATAGTTTTTAGTCTAGCGTCCAAATTCCTCCACAGTAAAACTGCAAAGTACAATTTCCCATTCCGCTCAGATTTCTTCTCTGAAACACACTGTGTTTGAGTCACCTTTTAACGCTGGCCTACAAGAACATGCACGTTCTACTGCCGTTCTCCCTGCAGTCCCAACCCGGCATGTTCGTCAGGGCCCACTTTCTCCTCCGTGCAGGCGCTGGGCCCGGAGGGCAGCGATGCGGCTCCTTCCTCTGCCTGCGCGTCGCACCCCTGCCATTCACATGGTCGTACCAACCACACCGCTTCGTCTCTCGGGCAGTGGAACACCTGGTGGTATCTCCTGGACGTTGGTCATAGCACTGAATCTACAGACACAATCACGAATGGACAAAAGGAACACCCCTGAAGCTCACTCGTTCGGCAGCGGGCTTCGCCAGGAGCGCAGCTTCCTCTGTGAAGTCAGGGAAAGGCCCTGCGTGGGCTGAATGGCCAAGGCCCGCAGCGGGCGCACGGCGGGACGCGCTGGTGTGCGAGGGAGGTGGGCGCAGCCAGGAGCAGCTGGGCCTTGGAGAGCAGGAGGGGACACCTGGCACACACAGGCACGAGCGGGAAGCCACCAGCAGCAGAGCGCGCAGCAGTGACTTTCCGAGTGCCCCAAGGTCGTGTGGCTACGCGGTGCAGACCCACCTGGAGCGGTACACGCCGAGGGAGAGGCCAGCGAAGGAGGCGTTCAGTAGAAGGGCAGCCCGGAGGGGAGGATGACGACGGGGACGCAGCAGCGGCGAGGAGCTGCCGAGGGCAGGCCGCCCGGTGCGTGTGCAGTAAGATACAGAAAAATCGAGACGATGGGGAACTAACCCAGTGCATATGTCCGTGTGCTGGAGACGCATCGTTGCAAAAACCCTTGCGACGACTGTCATGTTCTGCACGGATTTACTGAGAATAGACATTACATAAAGAGCTTTTTAAAGCTCAGAACTAGGAATTTTGCAGGAAAAAATATCTGCGAGATAAAAATCAATGAATGCTCTTCTGTGCTAGAAAATAGTGGCTCTTTAGGCTTTAGGTATTTTTGGGAAAAAATGAGTACAAACAAAATAAGAGTGAAATAATGTATATGTCTGAAAGAAAAGAAAGACGTGAAAGTGGAGAAAGCAGGAAGTTTAAAGACCCTAAAGCAGGCGATTCTCCGGCATGCTAGCTGTGGACTGGTGTGTGAGGGAGGGGCTCCCGTGGGACTGGAGGTGGGCGCAGCCAGGAGCAGGTGAGGAAGAAGGTGAGACTGGGGAGGACATCTGCTTGGTGGCCAGGAGAGGTCTGTCAGGCAGCCTTCTCCCCTTACAGGAAGTGAAGTCCCCCCAGGGGTGGGGGTGCTGTGGCCGCAGGAGAGTAGCAGTGGAACCCTCCGTATCTACATAAAGATGACAGAAAATACCAGCGACAAAAACTACAAAGATGTGAAGAACCGAGGGGGCAAAATTTCTTCCTTCAAAAAACTAATATACTGAAAGAGCAAAACTAATTATGCATATGGGATAATGTCTTCACATGTGGTTCAGGCTGACCTCAGACTCACTATGCAGCCCAAACTGGCCTCAAATACTCCTGCCTCAGGGCAATACTCCTGCCTCAGCCTCTGACATTCTGGGATCACAAGAGCAAACGGTACTACGCCCAGCTGCTTGCTTCTTTAACACAATCACAGGTTCTGTACCATCACTGCTAAACTGGATTCCAAATCTCACAACATAACAGGAAAACGAAGTATTCTTAAGGCTCAGAAAGCAAGAATTAGATAGAAAAAGAAAATCACCTTACCGTATATGCAAAAGTTAAAAAATAACATTGTCCCTATACTTGATAAGACAACAGGATACATGTATGGTTCGTAACTTTTCTAAAAACACACATCAGAGCAAAGACAACGCTTCACAGGAAGTTGTTGAAGATTTATGTGGTGAGGAAAGCTGTTATTTTGTCACACTCTTTATTCTCTGTCCAGTAGTCAGTTCCCAAATCATCATGTTTTATACTGAAAGAGCAAAACTTTTCTGTAGGAAAAAAAAAACCCACCTAAAATCTACGTACAAAATAAAATCCATGCTGAGGTCTAACAATATATAAATGTTTTATATTAACTTGTTTTTATTGCTCTTACGCTTGTTTTTAATTATTACTAAATTATTTATTTCTTAGAAAAGAAGAAATATCATTTATATTAACCCTGACGGGAAGACAAGTAGTGTCCACAGTGTTATGATAACCTGTGAACAAGATGGCTCTAGTTAATTTATTGATAATATGTAAGAATACATTATTTTGTGCCTTCTTAGTAAGAGTTCTAAATAACGTCTTATAAATGTTTTTGGTTTTCTTGCCGGTCCTTGTTTATAGCTTTTATTAATTTTCAACTTCCTGATTATATTTTGCTAGTAAGCTGAATGTATATTCACTAGCTCTTAAAAATATTGTAACCTTTTAAGTGGGAAATAATTCATGCTAACTGCAAGATTTAAAACCTACCCATAGGTGTATACTGGTAAGGAAGTCAGCTTGTATTAACTCTCTGGAAGATGAAGTACAGAGAAACAGGAAGTTAAGAGCTATAACCAAGGAAGCAGGGTCCCTCCACAACACTTAAATGACCATATTTACTCATTAGACCACTGGGACTATGAGTTACCCTCTGCTACCACTGGTTCATTTTGATCTCCCAGCTACAGAGCTTTGTTCAATTAACATTCTACACAATTCTCCCAGTGGAAAAGTATTTACCACACTAGGTTTAGAAAAATAGCTGCTTTGGCTTTTTTGTTTGGATGCTTTTCATTTGTTAGAGAACCTCTGTATTCTTAAAGAATTAAACATATGACCAAAATCTAGGTCAAAATTCTGTGCCATGACAGTAATTCTGCAGTTTTCTATAGCACTAGCCAAGCTACAGATTGCTCAAGAGCCAAGCCTTCGTCTGCTTTTCTTTGGCGTTTCTCAGTGCCTATTACCAATCTAAGCACTCAGTCGGGGCTGCCGGCTGATTTTCCAATGAAGTTTCAAAGGAACCCAGAGGGACTGAAAAATCTTAGTACAAATTGACTTTGCTGCTTTCTTTTGACTTTGGGATAAGAGAAAGAAAAATAGTGAACAGGAAGCAGTATATAAATAACAAAGGCACTGTTAGTTCATGAAGTAGATACAAGTCCCGTGGTAGATGTGGGACCAAATTAAATTTATCACAACACCAACAGTAGGGGATCGAGAGGTGCAGAAGGAGGGTAGATACCTATTATTGGTACTCTGCAATCAAATTCTCTGGAGTTCCAGAGAAATAATTATTTGGTGTGTAAATGATTCCATTTCTTCCTCAAATCTTCTTGAATTCTTAATAAGAACAATCCAACAAAAGCAAACTCCCCAGAGACTCCCTTCCAAGAGCAGTTGAGCAGTGACCAGCCCTTCAGCTGCTAAGCATACTGCTCAGCTACGCACGTGAATCACCCATGGAAATGCACTCAGGCACCCTCAGGGAAGGGACTGTCATTGCAATTTTATGTTTGGAAGAAACTTAGAGAAAATACACAAAATGAAAATAATCACTTAGGGTTAGGGTTAGGGTTATCATTTTGTAAAGTAGGTACAAAAAATTCATAGAAGAAAATTAGATAAGAATATTGAAATAATATTACACAGAAGAGGATGGACTAGAGTGTCCATAATAATGCTGTGCTCTGGTTAATATAAATAGTAAATGTAAAAGCCATTATCTCCCTGTAACTTTTAAATGAAAAGAGATACTATTATTATTTTTAATACTTTTCATTGTTGAAGAGGCATTATTCCTAAACCGATTATATGAATAACTCAAATCAATATCCAGCTTCTGGTTGTACCAAGGTAGATTATCGGATAAGAACATCTAGAACTGGCTTGCTCATTTAGAATTTAAATACATACCAGACATTTTAAACACCGAATCATCTGAATTACAAATGAGTATCATGAATGAAGAGACAATCCAAATATTGCTTTTATCAAACTCCAGAGTAGCAAAGTAAAAATTTGCACAGGAGAATTCTGGAGTCACCCAATAATTAAGACATTGGTGTCCACAGACAGTATGTGCCTTCCTAACTGTATAGGGGTAGCTGGAGAAAATGAGTATGTGATTTCAATGTTTTCTAAGACTTTCATTGTAACTTATATTTTTTAAAACTTATGTTTAAATTGTATCCTTGAAAAAACTCCAAATACCTGTCCAGTTGACCAGTTTTCACAATAAAAATAAAGAAAAGGGGATTTCAAGTCACCATTAAGTAAAAATGATCTTTACATGAATTCATAAATCTGACAGCTTTGCTATGAAAACTAGTTAAAAATCAATACTGTGTGATATTAAGCAGACTGCTGAAGGTCCGAAGCTAGAAATTCCACAGCTTTTAGCTACCCACTAGCAAGGTATCAGTAAAGCATGTCATATTCACCACTTGCAAAATATCCTTGTTACTAATACAAAAATGAAATATTCAGAACTGACTTTTAAACTGGTATGCACAGAAAGACCAGAATATTGGTCAAATCAAGATTATTTTTCAAGTGAAAATTACTTTCAACTAAAATTGCCCTTATTAGTTTGTTTGAGAAGGAAAAGCAACTTGTTCAAATGCTGTAAATTACAACTGCCACTGCCACCTCTCATACTCCAGCAAATCTCAGTCGGTCTGTCCTACGAATGTGGTTCACCACACACCTACTAAATCAGCCAGAGTTAGCCTGACTGCTCTGATTTCAACTAGACAACTGTCTTTGTTAATTTTGATACAAGTATTGCGTGTCTTTATATAAGGATTGCACTAGGTCTAGGTGATGAAGGAAGCAAAGATGACCTAGATACATTTGAAGAAATGAAAATAATTACAATACGAGCAGAATCTAAAAACTTCAGGTGCAAATCATGTTAGTTTTAATTACTTCTTTACCACTGTTCTGGGTAACTGGTACTAATCAAGTGGCATCCTAAGCTAGGATTGATTTATTTCCAAATGGCCCATACCATTGTTTGACTTAATATGGTAATAACCTTTTCCAGTATTATCATACTATAACATTTGAGGATCACTCGTACCTACTCTCAAATTATTTCTTCATTTACTGTCTCACCTCACAGAATGAATATCTACCACCCAATTACATTGTTTATCCTGTACACAAAAGTTCTGTACTGAACATTCTAATTAATGTTCCACTATCCAGCCATGTCTTTTATCTTTAGGGAGGATAATTCAGGAAATAGTATCTTCTTCCTCCCAAACTGTATGGGGACAAGGAAGTATATAATCATATTGTTATCCTGTGACCATCAGAGTGAGCTTGGCTTAGGGCAAAATCTGAAACAACTGACTACATAGTAAAGACTCCCAAATAACCTAGAACTTAATGACTAGACCATTCAACCCTGAAGCCTATCTTTATGCCTTCCAGTTACAAAAATCAGCGAATATTAATATCAAATTGATATTAATTCTTTGCCTTGTAAGACAATATAAGCCAGCGACCACTGGCTTATATTGTCTTACAAGGCAAAAAATTAATATCAATTTGAATTTTGTATAATTTTAAACACCTACTCTGAGTAAAGTTGGATGCGTATTTTGAGTAAGGTTGTGTAAAAATGGATTGATATTCACTCCGATTTTCAGCTAGGGGTCATTGTTACTCATTATGAATAGTTAAGTACGTTAACTGAATATTTCTTATGTCCAAAGCATTTTGATAATGGCTAATAGTTCACACTGATATTTAAAATCAATTAACAATAAACAAAAATCCGTGCTTTTTACATTAAAAACTCAAGGGGTTATTGTAGTTTCACAGGTAAAACGCTTGATATAACAACCTACCAAACAATCAGAATAGAAAATGAATGTCAGTTGTAGCAATCAGAAACTTTATAAGTTTACTATGGATCAGCTGCTCAGAGATGTAAGTGGTATTCTGATTTAGAAAGGTGGGAAAAATGATCATAAATGAGGCAGAGAATGGGTAAAAATATCTGCAACATGGAGCATGAAGCTGGTGGTTTTTGTGTGAAGCTGATAAACACTTCAATACTTATTTCTCATTTTTTACACTTCGGTTTTGTAGCATCATTGAACGAAAAATGTCTCCTCTTCGTCTAGTCTCTGTAAAATCTTGTTTGTCAATAAAGATTGGCTTCCACGAGGGGCACACGTCATCATTACTCAAACCGATCTGGAAGGAACGCTAAAGTCATGCCAGGGGAAGTTCTGTCTGACGGTCCCTTCTTTTTCTTTTCATGGCTACGGGAACACACAGATCGATATCCTTCAGCAGGAGAATTTTGCAGGGAACTTTTCACTTACAGCAAACAGCAACAAAAGAGCCCCGAGCATACCCTGTCACTTTCGGTTCAACACAAAATGCACTAATAAACTATTACCCACGGGTCATCTTTGACAACGGGCAATACTATGCCAGCTCTTATTAAAGACTATTCATATCACTGCCCCAAAACTTTCCTTTAAAATTACCATCTTTTGTAACCGTGTAACAGGATGTCAGCTCTGAAAGTGCCAATGAGAGACAGGATCTGTCGTCATAGTTAATTTTCAGGACCATTTCAACACCAGGACAGCTGACCCCTGGGGGTATATTTTTGGTTAGCAGTATTTATTTGGCAGAAAAAAACAAGAAACCTTATTCATCTATATTGGTTTTCAAGAAAAACAGCAAGCAAAGTATTATCTGTTAGTATTGGATATAGATCCTAAAAATCTGTTGAAAAAAATTAAAACTGTCATAACTATCAAAATACATTTCTGTAATGTTGGCAGAATCTGGATAACACAACTGAAGTCCTTTTATATTTGAAACCAAACCTACTAAAGTCTAAGATTATATTTTAAATGGAAGGACATTCTATAAAAAAAGAATATAAAGGCAAAACGTTTCGTGAAATTTAAGAATCCTCTTTCCATATTTTAATGAAACAATACAGTTATCTTCAGGCAGTGAACAGTAAGCTTTGATAAAATAGTAAAATCTACTTAATTAGCGTAGGCAAAGGAGAACTGGGGATGCAGCGCGGTGGTAGAACATTCGCCTGGCACTCATGAACTCTGGGTTTCACCTACCACACCACCCACAAAAAAATAAACAAGAGTCGTCTAAGAATGACAAAATAATTTTCTTTTTGAATAAGCAGGTGAAAAATGCCCATACAAAAGAGAGAACTATATGTATATACCGAGAGCAGCTGGTAAAAGTATCAGCACCATCTTCTACAATCTGCCCATTAAACACAGCATGGGCTACTTCCTCAAAAAACACTGCA
This sequence comes from Hystrix cristata, assembly GCA_004026905.1. NCBI lineage: Eukaryota > Metazoa > Chordata > Mammalia > Rodentia > Hystricidae > Hystrix > Hystrix cristata. Next base: position 66,662 of record PVJO010000891.1, read on the forward strand.
TATGACAATATATTTAAAAAGAAAATTTTAAAAATTACAAGAAAAACACTATCTGTACAACTAAACGTGTAGCTAAATATATATGGTTATATATATATATAATGTTGATATACATAGTAATACATATCATCTATATTTATCTACATTAACATATTATATACTTAACTACATTATATCTGATTTAAGGTATCCAAAAGCTCTCTAGGTGCACCACCAGGAAACCATCAGTTGCAGTATTTAAAGAGCTTAAAGAGAGTGTGATACCGGCACACCCATCTCCCTGTGACCACAGAGATTTCCCAAGGACACCTTCAGCTCCCCAAATTAGGCTCAGGTGACTGAGACTCTTGACCAAGATGTGAACACATCCGTGAACATGTGAGCAGCTGTTTGTGGGAAACCAGGAGCCAAGTCTTATCCCGCTTTCCCATTCTTTAATAAATAAGGACCACGATTTCATGAACTTGTGCAGATGATATAAGCTGACAACGGAGACGTGAAAAGCTTCATTCAAAAAATCCTATTAGACCTACAAGGATTAACTGTTCTGATGAGCTAGAGCGTCTGTAAGGACAAGAATCATACAAGAGGCTAACGATTATTTAACAACGTTAATATGAGAGAAAGCTGAGGTGGAACAATGAATTCGTTAGAAAGAGAGAGGAACGTGGGCTTATATTCTGATTCTATCAATTATTAGACTTTGGGCAAATTACCAGTAACCTTACTTTCAATGACCTACTCTCTATAATTACTAAAATTCAAAGTACTAACATCAAAGTTTGAAATAATGGGTGTGGAAGATATTCATTACCAAGCACGGTAAAATATATTTACACGAGTATGGACAAATCTCCCATTTCCTTCCAGCCCCTGGGCCGCGGCTCATGCTGGGCTCTTTGCCTCTGGCACTGCTTATTCTTCCCCCGCATCCTTACCCATCATGGAGGCAACATTCTCCTATCTCCAGATCCCACCCCAAAGACGACTTATTTACAAGTTCCCTGCTACCTCAGCAAATTTTAGACCAGTGTAGGTGTTTTCCTTAGGGTGTCCCAAACTTCTGCATGAAGATACTCAATACGGTTTATCGCTATGCTATTTGTGTCGATACTGATTGACGTTTGATATCCCATGCAACAATGCTCCTGTTCCTCTAAACTTTCTTATGTCTGGAATCTTCATTTGTTCAAGGTTTCAACCTAGCTGTCACCTTCCAAACCACCCTCAACTAAAATAGCAATCTCCAGCTATTTCTTTATATCATCTCTCACAACTTGATACTACATTTGCAATATGCTCAGAGTACATTTTCAATTACTTTAAGGTACCTAAAGTATCTCAATATTAAGCTCAATTAGGACAAGAACTTTGTAGTTTATGTACAACTTTACCTTTAAGAACCTAGAACATTGCCAAGTATAAAACGGATTTCGTAAGTTCTGAATGAATGCAGAGCATGTTTTGTACTTCTACATATTTTCCCAGAAATATGTCTAATCTCTCACATTTCTCTAGTAACTTTACTACCAAAATACTACTGAGGAGCTTTTAGCAGTTCTGACTTTCAGAGACACTACAGGGGCCCACAATTAGTGCGTTTACTACTGGGGTTTCATACTAGTGAACTCTACAGGTCAACATGGGAATAAAACCTTTGACCATTACTTCCCTGCCATTATATTTTGAGAAAGAAACCATTTTAAACAAGAAGAAACATTGAATGTTGAAAAGTGAGCTAGATGAAGGCAATATGATATAAGGTATTTTACACATTTTGTCCCACTGAAGCATTATAAAACAGATTTATTTTGATAACAAAAACTTGTTGGAAACTTGACTGATGAATGTTAAAACTGCAGACTTAATTTCACCTTAAAACATTATGAGAATTTTTATAATGGTGTGTCTACAAAGTTGTTTTTGTTCTAATAAAGGCATGCAATTTCATAAAATGAGAACAATTTTACCTCTTACGATAAGTTGAGCAAAATTGGACACACCAGAACCCCGTTCAGACTGTGTGACACACCGATACAAATCCTGGTCAGCTTTTGTTACTTCTTGCAGTCTAAAGGAAGCAGCGAATCTCCTGTGATTGATGTTCTTGGTCTGGGCTACAGGTATGTCTTCTCCATTTCGTCTCTGCAAACAGAAACCAATCTCTAAAAACAGGTCCTTAAACCTTTTCGTAAATCTAAAGCATTTTAGCAAGCAATGCCTGTGACAAATTATGCTTGTTGCTAAACTAGAAGGAAAATGTCTATGCAGACCCATGCATATTTACCATTGTTATTCATTGTGGAAAAGGATACAAGTACTGGCGTTCTTTTAAGGGTGTACAAATGACATTACTGTAGTTGTCTCAGTTTTCCATAACATTCTTATGCTGGGATATATGAATTAACAGAAGAGCAAATGATTTACTGCCAACATTCACCCAAAGAACACATACTAGCTTTTTGTTAACCTTTCTAGCACACTACCTATGCTATACTGTGTTGGTTTACTATCACCAAGCGCAACCACGCAGCTATGCATGCCTGATGGGTAGTAAGTATTTGCCACGGCATGACAATAAAATACTGATGAATAATTGAGAGTCACTTCACACTCTGTAGTCCTATCTCTTTGGCATTAATGACAGCCAATTTATACATTTTAAAGAAGTAATCAAAAAAGCCTAAGTATTAAAGGCATACCTGTCAACTTTCAAAATGAAAAATTGAAAAACGTGTTTATGATATCAGGGTATCTCACACAAGGCCACAAAGTGTAAACTATAAATAAAAAGATTGAAAATTTCAACTACATTAAAATTTATAACTTCTATATGATGAAAGATATCATAAATTAAACGAAAAAAGGAGCAAGAACTGTGGTATTTTTCAGAGATATAGCTGTGGAAGGATAAACAGCTAGGCTATGTAAAGATCTTCTATAGTTCATCAAGAAAAAAGATAAACAATCCAATTAAAAATGAACAGGCTATAAATGAGAAAATGTATGCAACTAACAATCATGAAAGGAGATTGCTCATTTGAATTTTAAAAGTTCTGTATGCCACATAGATAAAGGGCAAAGAAAAGCCGTAACTACAAGGAAGAGCTGATTACGAGCATCCGTCATTCCCTGTTGGTGAAACGCTGAGCACCCCTGGTACCTTTTCATAATGCTTACATTATCATTTCACAGAAAGAGATACGGGAAACCAAAACACAGTAAAATTACTATTGGTTATCTAGGCTGTTAGAGTGATTTTTTTGAAAATGATTTGTTACTATTTATAAGAGTTAGAAGGGGTTGGGGATTTAGCTCAGTGGTAGAGTACGTGCCTAGTAAGCACCAGGTCCTGAGTTCGATTCCCAGCACCTCCCCCGCAAAAAGTTGGAAATACACAAACCTCAGCACCCTGCCATCTCACTTCTATATTCCTATGTCCGAATCACTCTTGTACATGGGGCCAAGGAGATATATCAAAATGTTGAAATTAGCATCCTTTGTAATAACTAAATATGAGAAAGGACCAAATATTCCTGAGTTTTACTCACTCAATAAAATACAATGTAGCAGTTAAACTAAGAAAACAAGGACTACAGTACACTTTTAAAATACAAGACTGTGAATTCTTCAATCAAAATATAAAGTGCTAGTTTGTATTTGTCAGTTTCCGAGGTTCCACACTTCACTACCACTAAATTCAATCAATCAATGTGTACTTAAAATTTGTATAAAAGTAACAATTCTCCAGTACCCAGTGGCTCCAGCATTCCATCGACTGTGCCATATGTGTATGTGTTTTAATCTCAAGAAAAAAATCTTCAACAAAAAGTAGAGAGACCTAAATGCAAAAAGGCTATTTTAAAAACGTTTTCTATGATTTTCTGAATATTATGGAAGTTGCAGTCTATTGCCTTATTATTACTTGTATTTCCAGGGATCAAACTCAAGACCAAGTAATAAATGTCTAAATCCTAAAATGCATTGTATCTTTAGTCATGTTTCCTCATATTTGAAATTATATATGTGCATCTTTTGCATTAGATATATGTGCACAAATGCATGCATACATAACCTAAGGAAACCAAGTCGCAATAATGATTTTTCATTTCTTCCGTATTTAATTCTTCTATCCATGCCCAATCAGTTAGTACCACTCCTCCTCAATTCCTTAGATAATAAAAAGGAGAAAAAGTAGCTTATATTCAAAAGTCTTGAAATATAAATCTGTAAAGCTGCTCTGCATTTTCTTTCCCTACAAACCACATAAACAAAAATGATCACTATAAATGCAAACTTCACGCTGTATTTTTTTCAATTAGCACATCACCTCCATACAATCTTCCTAATTGGACAGTAGACCATCCATGACTGGGCTCGTTCTTTACACTTTCGTCTAGTTCTCCTTTAACTTATCCCTCCAGCTGCCTGAGTAATTTATTTTCTCCAACCGGGTCACCTTTCTCTGTATCACTTCTCAGTCCTGCAACACTAGCCATTCTTGCTGCCTGGCCCCTCTGTAGGATTTTTGTTTTTGAACTTGCACACACCTGTCCAAGTCTTTTAACACTATGTATTCAAAAACCCTTCTGCTCTTGCAAAGAGACTGAGCATGCTCATTGTATCCTTGTCAGGCCACTGCTCCATCTTTTCACCTAAACTATAGGTGGGCACGTTTTCTATCGGTACAAGGGCAAAATGGAAGAGAATATATTACATATACAGTAGTTACACATACCAAGTTATAAATATTCAAAATAACATGTGATAGAACAAATGAGTAATTATGGGATGTTCTAAATTTAACTTTGCCTACACCATTGACAGCCAAGAATGTCAGATTAGGAAAAAAGTATGAGAAGTTATAATAGAGGAAATACTAGGTGAAATATTTTTAGGCTTGAATTTTAAACACCAATATGAACTCTTTTGATATTTTTCTCTTTAAATGTATGTGTATATATGTTATAGCTGTATTTACTGAAATGGTCCAGCAATGAGTCCCCTCAGCACTGACACTATTGTCCTGAAATACAACTTCCTCACTAAAACGAACCACGTCATATTGGAAAATAAGGTTCATTCTAGATGGAGGACAATGGAACATCTCACAAAGCCAGGTAGCAAAGAAGCTCTCAAACGCTACTGAAGTCATGCTGAGAGAATGCAGGAGAAAACGTGAAAATTCCCAGTAGCCAAAGATGGAACAACCAGAGTTATAAAGATCATAGCTATCGCAATTAATCGAAGTCTGTTGAATATGTTCAAATTCACAAGTTCATAAGGATATTAACAGGAATAGAAGCAGTCATCTTTGGCAGATGATAGAGAATTTGCTCACTAAACTGAAAATTACCAAATACAGCAAAGGGTTAGAGCATATATTCTTATGTTCTCTAATGTACTGTATCACAAGGTAACCACAGTACGTGAAGTGAACTGTCTCGTTATCAGCTAAACAAAGAGCAAGAAGAAAAAAAAAAGAAACAAAAAAAAGTAAGAAGAAATGATAGAACATCACAATTTTCAACCTCCAGAAGAGTATAGGAAATTAAATATCAGCAGTTGCCAACCTCACAAAAAGAAATGCATTTTGCACCTCCTGTAATTATGCCCATCACCATTTATGATGTTGCCAAAGGACCAAACTTGACCCTGCATCTGGCTGCCAATTTGCAGAAAATACAGAGCAAAGAAAAACATGTTTAACTGACAAAAATAGTAGGACACAATCAGCAAATTAAGGAAACTTAGGGGTTCCTCAACAGATAAAGTATAAGGAAAGGAAAGGGAAAAGGCAAACCTACAGATCACAAGACAAAAAGACTTTCTAAAGGAACATATAAGACTGAAGTATGGGGTCTGAATGCTTTTGTGAAAGTCAGGAGAGGGGTCACTTCTAGGGCAGGGAGGTAGCGTGGCAGTCCCCAGCACGAGCACATGGAAGGGGCCTTTCCAGGTGGCTGGCAAAGTTCATCTCCTGACCGGTGCAGCATTTGCTTTATATAAATTCATGGAGTCATTACAGTATTTTTATTTTGGGGTAGTTTTCAATATCTGTATTTTATTGTATCAAAACGATCTTTAAAATATTACCGCTATTTACCAGTCTGCTTTTCATAAGGAAGAAAGCAGGACTGTGGGAAAGCCCTGTGCCATAATGAGACTCCGAGGAGCTCGATGAGAAAGTCGCGCGGTACCTGGTACAGCACACCTGGAAAGCACGCTGAGAGCAGAGCGACAAACTACCCGTGAGTATGTCATTCAGGTGCAAAGAGCAGGAACGTGTCATTCATGGATATGGGTAAGAAGAAACCTTTGAGCGTCTATGTCTGGCAAGCTTTTACAGTCATGCTCTGAGGATAGATAAGGATGGCAAAGCATAATCCGCACATTACTCGTTTGTAATCAAATATGTAATCTGCTGACACTATATCCAGAGCTTATAAATTATTAAAGAAGGAAAAGAATGAATTCTGTCTGTAAAGATTGAACTCTTTGTGCAGAGCAGCATAGCAAGCCAAGCAAAATGACCTCAAGAACATTTATCAACCTACAAAGTATGATTAAACTTCTGCTGTTTATTGTTACATGCATGTGCACATCCCAAATGCCAGAAGGTGAAAGATAAGGCTGAAAATCCATAGCACATGGTCAGTGATTTAATGTCAAGACCTATCAGCAGAATGCTTTACATAAAACTATGAAGAAAGAATATAACACCTGAACTAGAATAATCCAACTGCCCAAGCAAAAGCAGCCCTGACAAGAGAGACAGCTAATACTTACCAAATACAACATGGTCCCTTAAGTGGAGAATAATTAATTATAAATCAGGATATACATGGAAAAGTCATTACTGCTTAACTAGAGGATAAACACAGAAAATTAGAATTAAATAGAGGACTAGAATTCGTCTGTCAATTTGAGTCTAGAGTAGGATGCAAGAAGTTAGGACAACACACACCAAAAACAGACAAAAAAAAAATCAAGAAATCAAGGTCTGAACTCCTCTCACTCCTATTCTACAAGGTACAGAAAAAGACAAGACGAAAACATCAATGATCTAAATTTATTATTTTCAGTGATACATGACCCTTCCCAGAGGTTTTGACCACAGCCTCAAACTGTCTTAGCAAACTATAATTAAGGTTAAACGGAGCCAAAAGGAATCGGAACGTCACGTCTCACTCCTATTAAGGAACATTTATATACAATTATGAGTGTAGAAAGAGGAAGACAGTAAATGATGATGCCAACAGAAAAAATACTTCCAAAACAGAAAAGCAGAAAGCAAACACACTGAATGTCTTTAAAAACTAAGGACATTTAGAAAAGTCACTTCATTAGTTTGCTTTCACATCTCCTCAGATTCTTCAACTGATCCCAACTAGATCCAAAATCCACTGGTCTTTTAATTTGTCCCTTTTCTTTCTGCCCCCAGAAGTTCTAATTTTGCTGCCGTGACTGACGCTGGTGCTGCCAAAGGAGCCGATTCTCCAGGTGCCTCCTGCGGTCCGGCCCCACCCTGCCGCATCCTGTGTCCCTCCCGTAGTCCTCACCGAGAACATCGCAACTGGGGGAGCTCCTCCTCCTCCTCCTCCTGCGGCACTTCACCCACATGCTCGTGTGCTCTCCCTCCACATCTGCAAGAGTGACCGTGCACACTCAACCTCTGCCTTTTCGGGTCCCACGTGTCCTTTAAGGTCTTCATTAAGTCTTCTCTAATGTTTTCAACAAATACTCCGATCTTTGTTGCTTGCTCTCACCTTGGAAATGGCCTAGTCCTGATGCCAAGTGGCTTCTTACTCGGCTGTAGAATCACTGCCGAGGGATAAAGGGATCTTCTGCAGGACTCAGCCTCAGGTCACTCAGGTCAGGGTGTCCTCCACATTCCCAGCAAGTCCCTGTCCTGATTATGCCTGGAGTCTTCCACTAAGAGTAATTTCACTACCTCCCCTTCACCTTCCAATTACTCTACAATTGCAAAGCTCCTTCTTGAGACTAGCTTATATTACTGATAATACTGTTTCGAATTGGAAGTCATTATTATACTTTAGGATTTAGAAGTAGCTTCTTACATCTCTCTTGTACATTTCCTAGATTCTAAGACTTTAAGAAATCTATCCAGTCTTCTACGGATCTCAAAACACAGCTGTGCAACATCCCATTAGCCATTCTGATGTCATTTCCTCATGGTTGTTCCCTGTCCTGGTACTTGTATACCACTTTGTTACTCTATGTCAGAAGTGTGTCACCCACTCCTAAAGCCAAGCACCTAAAACATCACAGAACCTTGCTAAGGGCTGTTGTGAGGAAAACTTTCATTATATTGTATTTCATTCATTTTTTTTTCTATGGTATGTAAAGTTAACTGATCACATATAAACATGTTTAATCAGGCTGACTTTGAAAAAGTCCCTTCAAATTAGTTTGCAATCAATTGCCTACTGTAAACTGAAGTTTCTAGATGCAGGTTAAATTCTTTGGAGAACTTTCCTTCATCATATTAAGAGCAAAGTCTCCAAATATTTTCTTTAAAGATACAGTACGAAGGACAGTACAGTGTCTGTGGAAACTGAATTTACTACAAATTTCTGAATACTTCATTTGAGAGAATAAATAAGTATAGGAAGTAGCAGAAAGTATGTTTCAGGCAATGGCTATTTGGCATTTAAAATGGTGCAGTGTTGTATTTCATCAGCTGAAATTTTTGTGCTTTCGTGCTAATTCAATTTTGTAAAAACCATGCTTTGGATCTCCACCACTATATGCTAATGTTCACATACAGCACAGGCACTAGGCTACCACTTTGCCTTGGACAGGTACAAGACTAGGTGGTCACGAATTTCAGAGCAACATTTGACTGACTCTCAGCTGGAAAGAGTTGTTACTCCAAGAGGTCAGCCTCTCTCTGGTCATTTTTTCAAAGCAATTTGCATCTCATTTTACTAATTTCACTCTCCAATTGTTACTTTCAAGCCATTGCTTAAATTATCTGTTGCTCCATAAGGAATGACATTTCTTTTGGCTGAGAAACCAGCTGTATCACGCTGCTTTGGCAGCGCTGGGCCTCACCAAGGGCAAAGCGGTGGCTGACTCCCGGTTTGGCAGGCTTACTCAGGGGGCATCGCGCCAGCCCTGTGGTGATTACTGACAGATTGGCCCAATTGCCACAGCTCTGACGGCAATCTGCATAGGATTACCAGTCACACATTAAAGAGCCTCCTTTCGCTTCACCAAAACAAATGGTGTCACCAAATCTACCCCCGCAATTCGCTGCTTTCAATAACTCCACTGTTGAATTTCTCTGCCTCATTCATGGATACATGCCTGCCAAGCTCCGAGATGACGGATGGCGTCATTAGCATTTTAGTTTCTACCCTGAACCTGAAGCCAAAGCATATGGTCTGACAGATGTTCCAGAAAAGGGTTCTATTTGATTTGCCATGTAGGTGTCTACTAGTACTGGACTTTCATGAAAGAATACTAATTTATTGCACAGTACAACCCATTTCAACCCTTGCACATCCTTAAATTATAAAGTTTTTTTTTTTAACACAGAATACTCTGTCTGTCTTCAGTATTTCAACTGACACGCATGGTTATCTATGTATCAAATCAGATCACTATGAATGGACAAGATGGAAGAGGGTACAGGTAATGTTTTTAGGCTATTGCCAGCTATGGCAGGATTAGTCCTGCCAAGAAGTTAGATATTGGAAAAACATGTCATATGTTCACTTTTTCCTCTCTTGAGTTTTATTTAGGTTAAAGGGATATACAGTGAATTGGACAGATCTTAACTTGTGACATGGGCATACAACCTTAACTCAATCAAGACATCTGATATTACCCAACAATGTGCCCTTGCCCACTGGCTGCCAATCCCTCTCTCCTGGCCACAAGCACTCACTGCTTTGATTTCTCATTTTGTTTCTTCTGAACGTTAATGTAAATAGAATTATGCAGAATGCACTTTTGTGACTGTGTTCTTTTGGCAATATGACATTGCTGAGGTTAGTTTATGCTATTGCCTGTACCCGCTGTGCATTTTATTTTATTACTAAGCAGCATCCCTTTGCTGGAAAGAATCACAAACTGTTTATCAATTCTGTTGTTAGTGGACATTTAGCTTTTTATAATTATTAGTTTCTATGAATAAAGGTGAACATTCCTTACAAATTCTTCATTGAGCACATCTTGATTTCACTTGAGAAAATAGCTAGGCTGTGAACCCTTCTACATTGCTGGTGAGAAAATATAATCAAGAGTAGTGGTTGCTAGTATGCTAGTTTACTACCATACTATGAAAGTAAACTATAGAAATCACTATGGAAATCAATATGGAGATTGCTTAAAAAATTAAAACTAGAAACTATATTTGACTCAGCTATTCCCCTTCTAGATATCTTCCTGAAAGAGTTACAGATATCATACTACAGTGATACATTCATATCCATATTTACAGCAGCAGAATTCAGAATAGCTAAATATTGGAGGAGGCCTGTATGTCCAACAACAGATGAATGGATAAGGAAAAGGTGGTATTGATATCCAGTGGAGTAGTACTGTTCCAAAAAGGATAAGTCATTGTATACTGCAAACATAGACTAATAAGAAAAAAAAAAGAAAGATACTTAGCAGTGCAACTACGTGCCATATTAGTTATTTGGTTATATATTCACTTTTTCCTACACTCGCATTAACAGCTATTCATATTAATAAGACATACAATAAAAAGATCATGCTTAATATTATCACCAACAAAAATGCCTAATTTAAATTTATTCTTCCTACATTAAATAATCTGACACTTCTCAGGAATACAATCAGATGTTTTAATATATAAATATTTCAATGAATAAAATAATTATGTATGCTTAATGTACTCATAAAAGATAAACACATAATATATAAATATTTTAGGATATGATATATCTAAGATTTCATTTGTAATCTAATTTTATATAACCTGAATTTTACCATAAGCCTCAAGTTACGAACCACAAATTTTCTACCCTTGGAAGTTCCTCAGGAATACAATTCAAAGGACGTGGTTCTAAATCTCGAAGGAACTGAAAAATGACTGTTTATATGGAAAAAAGTGTAAATCATCAAGCTGGATAGGAAAGATTAAGTCTGTATGCCTGGCCTACATGCTACCTCGCTGATTTTATGACAGAAGAATTTGGAAGGCGTTAAAGGGTCCGTCAGAGTTCTAAGTGCTCTTACTGTATATTATAGTTTACTTCTTAACAGGTGATACTGTGTTCCAGAAAGGCTCAAGACTGCACCCTATTTCTACTCTGTTAACATCCATCAGATGACCCAAAATATTCACACCTGTGTTGTTTTATGTATCTTTGACTTATTCAGCATGAACAAGACAGTTACTCTGAGTTTTACATTTTATAACTGTTTTCTTTATCTAGAATGAATGACTTTATTCTAAGATTTTATTCTTACAGGAAAGATTATTACATAATATGCTTCAGAATCACTATGACGTGCCATGTGAATTATTCCAGATTAGGTTAGGTATCTCATTAAATGTTTGCTTTCATACCCACAACTTTTCTAATCACCTAATTGGATGCTACTTTAAACAACAAAAACATCTGAAATATAAATCACAACTTAGACACAACAGAGATGTGACATAAATTTCCCATAATGTATTTCTATATTCCAAGTCTTTAAATATCAAATAGCATAAGTTATTATGGTTATTGCCTTTCATTGGGGTATAGTGTAGCATTTCTTCTTTCAAAACAGAAAATTGGATGTTTTGTATATTTTGTTACTTTATTTTATAAACATTTAGACAACATTTTACTAATCAAAGCACAATACAATATACTCTAAGTTATCTGGAGGCCTCAAAGAGTTGTTCACTGTACGTTATCTGTGGCAGGTGTAACAGTAACTCGATTGTACTTGTGTGGTAGAAGGCTGTGAGTTACTTCAAGTACACTTATTCCCAATACTCTCAGCAGATATTTTTATTATTCTTACACTGCAATTTAACTTAAGGGACTATTTTTTTCCCATGTGAAACTAATAACATAAAAATTTTACATTCTTTGGTCAAATAAAAGAGGTTATCAAGGCCATGTTTCAGACAATCAAAACTAATATAAAGACATACTTTAGCTTCTTGTAGCTGGAAGCGAATGTAGTCTCTACCAAACATCTCTGTTCAGAGATAAGGAAATAAAGGTCCAGAAAAACCCAATCAAATCTCTATGTTCGCCATATTTAACGAGGTTAGAAGGGTTAAGAGGGTTAGACTCAAGGTTAGAATTAAGAGTTAGGTCTGTCTCTTGACTTCTGGGATGTTATCTTAAACCAAAAGAAAATAAGTTCACATCTATTTAAGTGAGTTAGCTTAAAGATTCACTGTGGAACCAGAATTTATTGTGCTTTACATTTTTTAATACTTTCACTAAAAGATGAGTAAGATTTTAAAGTTACAACCACTTTCTAATATATTCATATATACATAAGGATCAGTCTTATATGGTTGATCATTACATGGTCTTGTTATAAAGAAAATTTTTTGGTTTTTTTGAAAATATGCCTTAAAGAAGAAATTGATATATTTCAATATTTGTTCAACATAAGAAATGATTTAAGAGACTATGTTAAGGTAATTTATGTGGTATTAATGACACATTTAGAACTGCTTTTGAAAAAATAATGGGACTATATATGTTGCTGAAAATTATGCAATGTCAATGCCAAAGTCTAAGTGAAATACACAAATTCACCTTCTTGCTAAATGCAAAGGAGGGAAGGTGAGAGAAAACAAATCTCACACGGCATATTCTTTCATCTATGTCTGAAAGTTGTCAGTAGAAAAATTTTAAGAGACTATACTGAAAAGAACCAATCTACCAAACAGGAAAGAACAAAAATGAGCAGTAATTTGAGTGCAGCCCACTCAGACCAGCACGGTCCAGAAAGTCTTTGTTGCCACAAGACAGCAGGCATCTCCAGGTACAGAATGATTTTTTTCCTTCAGCATTGCATTAAATCCTGGGACAAAAAACCAGTAGCAGGCAACAAAGCCATTTCTGGTTCCCTAAAAAATGCTATATGGTACTAACGCCAAACATCAGTGAATGTTCCTATTTTAATGAAAAAATGAAAAAGCAAAATAATTAGGAAGTGCATCTGGAATCATATTTTAAACGATTTACTTTGGCAGAGAGGGAGAAAACAATGGACTTCATATTTAGTTCATAAAATAGGCTGCACATTATACAATATATTTCAATATCTGTAGGGGAAATTAGCATAATCAGGGAAAGGAGAGAGTCTCATTTCCTTTTCTCATTAGGCTGAAAACGATGGTATCCTGATATCTGCAAATCATATAAATTACAAAAGCTGTGACAATCACATTAATACACAATATGAAGCACACCTAGAGTAATGGGGCATTCTGCGAGGTGTGCTTTCAACAATCATTTATTACAACCATTACCCCAAATCACCTGCACTGTAATGAGTATGCCCAATACTAATCTACCTCCCTAAACAATATTATAAAATACTGATATCTGTGTTCAAAAAACTAAATTAAACTTACAATACTTTTGGTTTTAGGTCACTACTCATATTCTTAGGAATTTAAAACTCTAAACTAATTAAATACCTTTTCTTATCTTGATGCGGATAGAACTAAAGTAATGACGATGATAAAATGGTGTTCAGAGAGTATTATTTCTTCCATATCACCTCACTTTAAATATTTAGCTTGACAGCTACCCATCAAAGGTGCAATCTGCTAACTTTAATGCTCCACGGGTTTGCTGAAATATTTCTGATAAATTCTCTAAAGATACAGCATATTCCTTGGTCTACAGATCTCTCTCTAGGTCTTTTAAAGTTTTTTATATACACCATTTATATTTCTCCAACTTATGTGTTAAATCCCAATTAATTAAATACAGTCCTTTATGGAGAATTTAATGCGTTCAAGGCAGTCGTCTTGACCCCAGGTCTGTGAATAGCCCTCGCCCACAAACATTCTGGAAAGAATTTAATTGGCTCCCTTCCAATATATTTCCCAAAAATACTCCCAAGTGTTTCCTAAAATAATTTCAGAAAACTTTAGCAGAGTATGCCAGCTCCTACATAAGTACTATGCTTCTGTTCAGCTCAGTTTTCAAATTGAATTTATTATTATTCAAATTATTCAATAATATCAAAATATTATTATATAAAAAGTCTTTTTTTATTCCCATTTTGTAGGGATGTAGAGGTATTTTCTTTAGCATTTGGACATAACATTAGACAAACATTAGCTTGCATTCATAATCTTACATAGAAAATGCTTGTCATGAATCTAGTCTATGAAGTTCAGCACACACAGAGAGCCTGCTCCACACGAGCGCCTGTGTGCACATACACGTACATAACACACGGGAGACAAGAAGACCGCGAACAGCATGGTGGTCAGTTTTATTTCCTCTTTAATCCACTGGACTCTTCAGTGCAGCTGCCAACTAGGCCTTACCTGCAGCCATAACTTGTTGTGCACGGCATCTCTCCCAGTAGCAATGCACTGAAAGGTGGCATTCTGCCCTGCGTTGACCTCTACGTCCCCCAGGCGGAGGAAATGAGGGGATTTATCTGTGAAGGCAGAAAAATAAAGTTATTTTTTTCACTTGAAGAAAAAGCATCACGTTACTCTTCCTAAACCAAATACTCTTAACATTTCTACATTTGGCCAATACTAATACACAAGAGAAAACAGGCTTTTCCTCCCTTGCTCTCAGGTTTCTTTTTCTCACTAGCTGGATTACCTTTTGCCCCATAATTGCTAGAGTATTGTTTACTGCAGAGTGAACAAATACCAGGAACTACAACAGAACTCTGCCACATTAGATTACACACCAGTGCTAATAAAGGTCCTACTCAGAGGAAGCAAGAGAGATTGCACAGGCATACACCAGAGCATAGTGCAAAAACATAAGGAAAACTTAGAAAGTTTCTAAAACACTGAGAGTCCCATGGCCTTTGAACTCTTTACCTACAATTAATCAGATAGATCTCCTTTTCTTTTTTAAACTTCAGTAGTTATAATCTTCTAGCACTGCAAAGAACGAGGCAATATTTTGTTTTCCCAAAGTAGTACATCGACTTAACTGTTGTTATATCCACTTCCCATTTCTTTATAGCTGTAGGAAAGCTACCCAAAAGAAAAATTAGACCAACAAAAAGTGAAGACCACAGTCAGGATATATGTGTTATACAAATATTCTCTGTGATTTCCATTTAAAACTGAAGCCCCAGAGATGTTTTACATTGGAAAACAAAAATAAGCAGCAAAAGCCAAGATTTAGACAATAAAAGTTCTCAGAGTTCTACCAATCCATAATTTTCTATTTATTCATGAAAGTCTTACTTTACCATCTATCATTTAAGAAGTAAATGTGAACGGTAGATGGAAACAGTTATAATATGGACAGAAACAATGTAGTTATTCAGCTTGAACTTGAATATACCATGTGGGATGCATGATCTGACCCATATATACTTCCTCTTTTTTATGACCTCAACAGAAGCTCAAGGAAAATAAGTAGCTATAGCATGAGCCAAGACAATGGTTCTCAGCCTGGGTAACATAACAACTCAGTGAGACCCTGTCTCAAAATCTAAAAAGAGAAAAAGGGCTGAGGATGTAGCTCAGTGCAAAGGTCCTGAGTTCAGTCCCCAGTTTCAAAAACAAAACAAAACAAAAACCTCTCTGGACCAGCAGCATCAACACACCAAGAGCACCTAAACTGAGGTGTCTGTTCTGTTTTCCCTTCTTTTGAACTGTATTTTGTTATTATTCTTTGTATCCACAAACAACTGTATAATACTCAAAAGACACCAAAAGTCCTACCAAGAGTTGCCTTTGCATCCATATTTTGCTCGAGTGATTAAAAAACTAAAAAAAAAAAAAAAAACCTTTATTTTGTGCACAGTTAGTCTGCAAAGTATTTTATGTTGAAGTTCTAGAAATATTTAGTGTTCTTGTAAAACTGAAAAGGGCACAAATAACACAAGAGAGAATAATGTCCAGGTGATAAACAACCAATAGTCATTACCAATCTAAGACAAGCGTTGAAAGGACACAGAAAAATACAATTCTTAATCACAACCTACCACAAGGGTAACTCAAGACCTGGATGTCATCGATGGCGATATAACCACTTCGCCCTCCTGAGACTTCAGCTTCAAATATTACCTGTCAGAAAGAAACAGAAAACATTCACAGCAATCATTTTTAAGGAATGTCCACAGCCGAAGGAAAGATGATGGTTGTAATACATGTAAAGGTAAATTTGATTTTGATGCTACTAGAATTAAAATTTTATCTTACCTTTGTAAACTTTGTACAGGTAAACAAAAAAATTAATGAATACTTTAATTACAAGGGTCAGGCAGCTTAATTTTTTTCAAGGAACTACCATGGAGAGCTGTCAGATTGCATGCAGAGGCCACAAAAAGGCAGAAGGAAGGCTGGTAACAGCAAATCTGGTATTTCTAAAAGTAATTTCTTCCACTAATTTTATTCATCTTTGTTATTTAACTTCCCTTGTACATCTACTATGTTCTAAGCTCTCTGCTAACCACAGGGGATACTACATAAATAAAATATTCTGAGTTTTTAAACAGCTGAAATTTCAAGCGTGGAGGTCAACAGACCTGTTCTTTGTGTTTTGTTGCTGTATTTATTTATTTAGTGGCAGGGTCTCGATATGTAACTCAGGCTATCCTTGAATTCACTTTGGAGCCCAGGCTCGCCTGGGACTCACAGCAGTATTTCTGCCTCCCAAGTGATGGAATGACAGGCCTGCACCACCACACCAGCACTGCTGCTTTTCTGGGCAAAAAGAAAGACACACAGTAAAGTAGAGTAGGCAGCGTGTGTGCTATGATTCTCCAGGACAAAACGGTTTCAGAATCGGGCATCTCAGGGCTGTATTTGACGCCTTTAGTCACACAGAAATATAGATTACTCTGAGAGTATTTTGCAAAAAATTTTAGAAAATGTAACGAAAGTTGATCTTTAAAGTAAGAATACAATTCAACTGGTACAACAAAAATATCTTTCTTTGGGTTTAAAAACAGAAGATAGTCTTCAAAAAACAGATGAATAATATGCTAGCAGCAGTGGAAATACTGAGTTGGAAAAATAAGATAAAAATAATGATGAGGAAACAGGCAAGACAGAACTTGGTGGAAAATAAAATGACTCAATAATTTTTGGCTTGAACTATTAGGTGCCTGTTGCTGTCAGGATCTTAGCCTGGACTAGTACTGACACAGAAGAGGATATAAATTTGAGCAAAATATACTAAGTATATTTCAGAGATTTTGAATTTGATTTCCTTCTGATACATGTACAGGGAAATGCTTGAGAGAGAATCAGATCGATAAATCTGGAAGAGATGCATCTAAACGAAGGTATACATTTGGAAGACTCTATCAGGGGAGGGAAAAAGCAATCAATCTGAAAATCAGCATGATGGGGTAAGACGGTCATTATTTAATTTCTCATCTCTGGGACAATATACCTGACACCTACAACTTAAAGGAAGAGAGGTTAAGTTGGGCGACAGGTTCAATGGTTTCAGTCCACGTGTGGCTGGCTGGCCGTAAGCACCAACGGCAGAGCGGAAGGCAAGGTGGAGGAAAGCTGCTCAAGCCGTGGAAGACAAGAGACAGAGAAAGAAGGGGAGCTGGGAACGAGAACACGCCCTTCTAGGTCATAAACTTCCTCTGACCGGGTCCCTCGTCCAAACGTGACTTTCAGGGGTGTTTTAAATCTAAACCGTAACATTCCACCCTGAGCCCCCCAAAGTCTCATTCTAAAAAATGAATTTAGTCCACTGTAAGAGTTGCCAAAGTGCGGACAGTCATAGCACTGCTGGAAAATCCAAGTCCGAAGTCTTTCTGATTCAAGACAAACCCTCAGCTGCGAGCCGTGGGCGCAGGAAGATAAATGAAGAGGAAGCCCTGTTGGAACTAGACACCAAGACCTAGGAGCAGAAACAAAGCTACCCAAGCACAGCAGGGACTTGGGACTCAGGACTAAGGAAGCAAGGAAAATACCAGCAGCTTTCAGGTAGGTTCACACTTTCATCAAACCAACTAGCTAAGACCAGGTAAGTTACAGATAACCACATTCAGTCATAAGGTATCTGTGTGATTGGCGGCATCTGGGTGAACACAAATTCGGGCATGAGAGAATCTCTGCAGTATTTCCCAAAGAGCCCCAGCTACTTCTCACTTCTCAGGGGAAGATTTACCACTCTGGGCTTGGGCTCTGATTCTGGCTTAGCACAGCTGGAGGACCTCGAATGGGAGAAAGTGAAAATGATGAAGTTTGTTATGGCAGCATTAAAATGGGTTAACGATCTCCAAATTTTGGGGGTTGTATTTAAAAGAAAGAGGAAGGCCACAGCAATGACGGACACATGTAAGAGATGAGTTACGAGAACCAACTGGAATCATCTGTTAGGAGTTCCGTGGTAAGCTTTGCCAGGACAGTTTTAGTCTAGTGTAGGAGTAGCAGGTTAATTGACTGATAATAATAAATAACATTTACTGAGCACTTATTCTATTAAAGAGTCTGTCCTAAGCCCCCATACACATTCACACTTGTGTCTGTATTATTTCCGCATACACACATAAACGCATATAATCCTCCCTGTGATTATATGAGGTAAGTATTGTTTTTATCTACATTTAAAAAAAAAAAAAAAAACTAAGTAACCTGACCAACACCTATCAACTAACAGATGGGACAGCTGACCATAAGCCAATCTGTCCTGCCTTCAGGCTGATTTCCTCAAAGTCATTACATGGCCTCTCAAGACAAAGACGTGGGGCACAAGGAGAGTAGTTCATTTCAATGTACTCTGGGCTTTAAATTTCCCTTAGAAGTCTACAATTTTAAGTTTTAAATTTAAAAACGGGTAATGTCATTTCAAATAACACGTTTATTAGATATGTGTAGGCTAAAGAACAGCAATGTGAGCATTAACCCTTCCCAGTCTCACACTGTACTCGTACAACCGCCCAAAGCTGATGAACAGATGGACGTGGTGGGCTGGGACCTGGGCGTCCTCTTTCCTCTGTCCACTCCCACCCTGAGCTTTCTCCTGGTTACTTTTCCTCAATTTCAGGTTTGCCCTCGGTGCCTGTGGTGAAGCTGAGAGGGAGTCTGTTGTAGAGGAAGGAAACAGACTTCATCATGGAAGGGTGCGACCTGCGAGTAGACAATGTGCGTGTGGGTGTGCACACGGGCCGGTGGATTAACACCTCACACGAATGCATTTGCAATGAACACAACTGCCATGTCAGAAGGAAAACGAGAACTCAAAACTTTAAACAAGGAATAACGGAGACAATCATAGTATAGCGGGTACGTTCTCGGAAGTGAGAAGCTATACTAGATGCCAAACTCTCTTGTTTACAACTTTTTGAATATGTCACAAAGACTGAAGGTTATAGAACCAAGTTCTACCTCCACAATTTGAATATAACACAGATTTCACTGTGGAGTTTTATAAGCATTAAATAGCAGCATATGGAGACGGTGTTATACAAATGTACAGGTATGATTATTAATATTAAAGGGCAGGCTTTGAAAGGAAAGAAGTGAAGGAAAATAAATTTCATTTGCTTGAAAAGTGGTTCAAGAATAGGCAACATACAGAAAGGACTAAGAAAACCTTTTCTGAAAATTTCATTCTAATGAACAAACCACAGTCTGTATAACAACTAGTCGTTGTTAGTTATTTCAGCTTCATTATGGTCAGGACTGATTACCTTATTTTAACTTCTTGGCTTGCCCTACTATTACCTTCTAGAATTGTTTAACTTCTTTGCTTCCTATAATTGATAAGTTTAAACAAGGTTACTATACCCCAGAGAAAAATGTTCTTATTTGTTCATTCAATTTGAGGTTTATTCAGGACAATAAATTTAGGCCTGCAGTTAGAAAGAGGCAAAGTGATTGGTTCTTTATTAAAGAAAAAAACTAAAAGGTTCACTTTTTAGTGACCTCATTTTCCTTGCTAAGTGTTGTCTTTGCCTCATTAACAAGAGCTAGAGGAAATTTCTAAGATCGGATTCCTTTACTGAGAAAGATGCAATCAGCTTTCTCACTTCAACAAAGCCCTCACCTTGGAAGGCCCCCGTCCAGTCGGGGGAAACAAATCTCAGCAGCCTCATGACACAGAGCTTTCTCGGGCTGACACTCAGGTTATGTCTGATGCCGGGTGTCAAGGGGTCGACTAGGGCTTCCCAGAAGACAGCAAAGGAAGCGCCTGGACCTTCGCTGTAACCCACCCGGGGGCCTGCCTGGGAACGCAATGAATGGGCGACACTTTCCTTGCCTTTCACTCCACTCCATTACCTGAAATACTGACGGTGAGGATTCTAATCAAAATGCTGCAACTCCAGCAACATTGCTGGATTATTAACTAAATAAATGAAGTAAAGTTGAATTGAAGTGGAGGGGAAAAAAGTGTCAAACCCTAAAGAACGAAGATAATTTCACCCTCCAGCAAACAGAAGTAACGCAGACAAAGAAGCGTTCCTCAACGTGAGGTCAAGGAGCTTGGTCTCTGGTTGTTGGTCTGCTCTCAAATGGAGCCCAAGAAATTAACTTAACGTGTGTCTTTGCAATCGCCTCTGTCCACATCGCAAGTCTGCTGTGAATGTGGGTGTATGTAAAGCAATTAAATGATATATGAAAAAGAACATGTAATATAAGGTACTGTGGATACCACAGAGATCTGATTAAAAGTTCTTCATTTTTTTCAATATACCGTAATATTAAGAGCTCAGACTCCAAAGCTGGAGATACACACACACACACACACACACACACACACACACACACATATAGTTCGTACTGCTTAAGTGAAAAATTAACTTACATAAACACTTCGGTAAAGTTACTTGTGTAACTTTAATTTACATGAAAGTTACACTTTTTGTTTTTCCTTTCATAACATAAATTATTAATATTTACCTCAGGGTATAGGGAGGATTAAATGAGATCATGCACATGAAACATTTAGCACAGCTCCTGGCACTCAGGAACTATTCCGTGTCCAGGGGCAGTGCTGCCATCCTGAGAAACAAACATCCATAAGAGACACGTGTGCTAATTAAACTTCTTCTGATTCCCCCCACCTCACATCAGACACCTAAGCTCCCGCCAACAATTTGGAAAACATAAAACGGTCTTGTATTTCTTTTACATAAACCTGCTTAAATCTGTGTTTTCATGATTTGAGTTTTTAAACATCATATTTTGCTAATGTAAATTTCAAAGTAACTTACACATTTGCCCTCAAAGATTAAATGTAATAAAATTCAAGACTTATTTCTGATATTTATTTCGAAATAGCACACATTTCAATAATGAATGTGAAGTCATCTGCAAACCACATGAAGGTGACTAAGGCTGCAGATCTAAGCACACGAGAGCTAGTAAGGCACACACGGCCACCTCTCTCCTTATGATGGGCGCTCTCTAAGCCCTCCCCTATAGTGTTGCACATATATAATGTGCATTCGGTGTAGTCTTATACACATAAATTCTTTTCCATCATCATCATCATTAGATAGCACTGACTTCGATCATGTGGATTTACATACGAGTTCTTGAGGCTCTACTCCAAGTCTTGCTCTCTTTTCCTGTATTTCCTACACCAATGGAATTGCAGAAGGCAGGATTGCAAAGAAGGAGGAAGTGACTGAAAAAAACTGTAAGTATGCAGAGATACAAAAAGTAAATGAATGTACAAGGTATCACAAAAGTTAATAAAAGAATATTTGAAGGGACAGAGTGGTTAGGATCACATGCTGATCGAACATGAGGCAAGCGGGGATTGCAAACACCCTGCCTCTGTACCCCTGAGACAGAAGGGCCGGAAGGAAGGGCTTCCCATGTGAAGGCACAGAACGAAACCCAAACTGGGCAATGAAGAAGAGTGGGCAACGGTGACAACAAGCCTGCAACTCCTCTTGGAAGTCTGCCTGACTGATGGAGAGCAATTTAACTAAGGATAGTAAAAGAGGTGGGAAAAAGGAAAGATTTTTAAGAACAATTTTATAATTATTTTTAAGACGAGAAATACATTAGCCTGTTTCCATGCTAATGAGAATAACAGGCACTGGTAGGGAATGAGAAAGAAATGCTAACTGCTAGTGTTGAGAAAGGGTGGGATCCGAATCATTGGCCGTAAGAGGAGTGCTTCCTTTCACAGAAAGTGAGAAAACGACTGGTTAGTAAGGGAGTTACAATAATGCAGATTCAATTTTCTTCGTTATGAGAAATGGACGGACGAAAAGGGGGAATGGCAGCAAGCAGGAGAGAATCGAATGGCATGGACTTGAGATGAGGTAAGAGAGAAAACTGAAGAGAACAACGTAGCGAGTAGGTATGACAGGCCCAATATCAGATAATGTCCATGAATTTCTATTGATTCAAATCTGTAGTATGGCATGATTTTTGAAAAACATTTGCTCAGCTTGAAGCCCAGAAAAAATGGCTGGGATAAAACTAACCCGAGTTTATTGAAAGGGCAAACGTGAGACCAAAATAATCACAATGACATCACACTGTGATATGAATGTGGGGGAAGACAGCTGGTTTGATGGAGTCGAACGCTCATGAGGGTATTGGGGGTACTGAGTAATGTGAATTCACTAGGAGAGTGTTGGTGAGTCGGAAGTAGACCCATTCATGGAAAGTTAGAACAAATGTGAGATACATACCATCCATTTACACAAAGCAGGAGACTATGGAGGTAAAATAAAAAGGTGCATTCGGAGGTGGAGAGGAGAAGGACTATAGGCAGACTTTCCGCAAACAGACTGAAGTCATCAGGTGACAGAGGACCGTGGAAGTGGAGCTCTCAACTCTAAATTCTGTTGACACTAAAGTCAACCATGAGTAGGAGAAACCGATGTGGCAGTCCAGTGGACCACGACCATGGGGGAAGGAAAGAAACCCCCAAAAGGCAAAGCCGCTTCCTCCCCACTGGTCTGGTCCAAAGTTACAGGGGAATACAGAGAAAGTGTCACCTACACGCTGGAACCAGAAATAGATCATAGTTATATAAGTAACTACATAAATAAATGTCTATTGTCTCCTCTTCCAAAATATAAGGCCACCGAGGTCAGTTACTTGATGTGTTCCTTCCTCGTAACATCACTGAACCACAAAAATCTTCTTGAAAGTCAAGGGTGAAAAGTTTCAAAATGTTACAGAAGACAACTTCGAATACCAGTGGATTCTAGTTAAGTGTTTTGCCTCCAAGAAATGGGATAGGTACTGAGCTCATTTTCACCTAACTCATAATATTTTGTTGACATAATAAAATGGCATTCCCTTGAGAAAGTTCCGGTTAATTTTACCAATTCAGAAATCAAGAAAACATAATTACTTGCCTTGAATAGTTAAATACTGCTATAAGGCATGGATTTCTGCTGACATTCCCAGCAGATCTAAAGAGTATCTTTGTGAAAACTTAAAATTCTAGAATGTAATTTCTTTGCAAATGCATCTATTCCACGTCTACCGGAAAGTAAAGATGAGGGCAGGGTGACTCTGAAGTCCGCCACGCAGCCAACAATTGCTCTTGTGCCCTGTGGCTCCTTCCCCGGCACTCTCAGTTTGGGATTCTGCTTTATCGACTCCCGATTAGCTTCGAGTGTTGGAAGAAAGACACTGTCTCTGTGTCAGCCCTGCACGCAGGCTACTTTGCCTACTGACTCTCGTAATAGTTCACTTCTGCGAGCATGAAGTATGAAAATGCCTGAGCGAAAAAGCCTCAGGGCTCTCCGAAGCTAATGAATGTTTAACAGCTCTTTCCTATTGGATGTTTAGTTGTTTAGTTTCTGAAAGAGACAAATATCTGAAACCACAAAGTCACATAGATAAAATACATAAGCGAGGGGGATGCAGCCGCATTCTTTGGTGTTAGAGCGGCTTGTGAGAACAATTACGAGGTTCTAATTATGGGCTAGCCAACAGAGAAGCCGGTGAAGAGCATCTTGAAGCCCAAATTGATTCTTCAGCTGAACCCTTTCCCATTTCAGATTTTAGTAATCCTTCACACTTCCATGACTACAAATGCATAGGAAATCAAAATTAGTTTCCTTAAGGTGTCCTTTTCCTTAAGAGGACTCTATCAACACTTCCCATCAAGGTTTTATAGTCTGCAGGGCGTAACTAGGGCTTCTGAGACTCTAAGAACACTTTGTTATCTGTGTGCATACAGGCTTTTGGTATGACTACGCAGTATGTGCTGTCAGCAGCTTGTGCTGAAGGACTTTGTATACCGTCTGTCATACACGCATATGTCCACACAGTCTTATCTATCTAAGACGGTAGTGACTTAAGTCTTTTTTGGAATTCACATATTATGTATATTGCCACCGAATATTCTTGAATAAAACAGTGGTGGGCTTTGGTTATGAAAGATACTGAGGTTTGCATTACCAGTTGCCGATGTGACGACAGGGGCTACCATGATTTGTGATATGGATGACGACACTGAATGTGACAAGATGCTCTTCCAAAACACCCAAGCAAGCAGCCATCCAACTGCAACCTTTTCCACAGGGACATTGTGTTCTGTCTGATAAGCAACCGAACATCAACCAAAGCACCTGCCAGTGTCCAGGAAACAGTAAAAATGCAGGACTACAGTGTCGAAGAAAGAAAATAAACCCCAAGAGATTTTACACCAAAATAGACCGTATGAAAGAAGAGCCCAAAAAAGGAGATTTTTCGAAGGCGCTGTACTAAAATTCATATGCAAGCATGGTTCATTCCTACACTTCGAATTAGTCCAGGGAGTTGGGTATCCCCCACTATCACCAAAAGTGTAGCAGATATAAATAAAGGAGCAAACAATAATCACTTTTCAGCTTATGCCAGAAAGTTTTTAACTCAAAATAGGATACTTAATTCATTCCCGAAACACTACACTTGTAAAACATTATCAGTGGTCTTTTAAATTTTAAAAAGATACTGATGCAGGCTAATATGGATCTAAATGATAATCTCTTGATCATATTGTGACGAAGAATGATCCACACAAAGTTTTCACCTTGGAAAACAAACCCAGAATCTCAACTAAGAATGAACAACATTCATAAAATTAATCGAAGCAGTTGTAATCTCTGCATATTCTCTGTTTCAAGATGCCTCTGAGAAAAGAAAAAGCAGCACATACTGCTTTCTTCAGAAAGATTTGCTAGAAGACCCGTAAGATGATAGAGACACACAGGCGTGCGGGCGTACAGTGCACAGAGCCCCATGCTGGCTTCCACAAGAGTCTCCACGGCGAGTCACTCAGATCTGTCCCAATCCTGGGTCTGGTCTCCCCAGGCCAAGAGTAGTCTGCCGCTTCTGCCATTCCCTGTCCTCTCCAGGGCTGATTACTCCACAGAGGCAGGGCCTGAAGACCCAGCAGGTGACAAACAAGGAGGCAAAGGGGCAGTTTCAGGGGACACTGACGCTAGAAAACACGGAAGCACCCCTCAGCTTTTCTGAACTATGAGAAACTCGGGATCACAAAACCACCATCTCTGCCATCCTTAATTTCTCATGTCCTTGTCACTAAATGACGCATAAATGACTCCTTTCCCAGCTCAGTTCACAGAGTAAGTATGGTGAAGCTGCCTGGGACGAGAGCCCAAAGATGAGATGCGATAATGCCCTGGGCTCTTCAGAAGCTTTTCCAATTCCAATACAGGCAGGCAGACAGGCAGAGGATAGCAGTGTACTCTAAATGCCTTTAAAATATGTCTTCAGAAATAAATTGAACAGGACCCACTACTCACAGCACAACCAAATTCATATTAGATTTGAATTTAGCAAAAAGGAAGAAAAACTAAAAAGGCAATTAGAAGAAGAAAATGGTACAAAAGTTTGCTGAAATAATCCAAGATATAAAAATGCCACCAAACACATTTTTCATCCTATGGATCTGCCCTCAGATACATAAACAAGCAACTTACACCATAAAAGATTTTGTATAAAAATGAAAGTGGGGAAGGAAAGGGTAGCAGAAAATTCATCAAGAAAGTGTCATTTCTGTATCTTTACTATCATGGCTCCACCGTCTGGGCTATATTTTATAGTTACTTGTCTGAGCCAAAAATAAAAGATGACTGGTTAAGGTTTCTATTTCTATCAACACGACACTGAATTACAGTACTATTTTTCCTTGCTTCCAGAGATGTGCCATTTGTCTTCCCACAAGCCACAAGCAGAACCTTTTAAATTTTAGCACCAACAGTCCAGTCGTAGACACAGCAGAAGTAGATCACCTCACTTGCACAACTATATCTGAAAGGATGCTTTCAGTATAACACAGTAAGCCTGCTCCCTGCCAAAAATGACTCCCAAGCATGTTAATTTATAATCATACAGTGCAATTAACAAACTTAAAATTAGCAGTAGAACCTGTATGTAAATATCAGTAAATATCTACTACCTATGAAGTCTCCTGACAACATGGACTTATATGGAAAAGAAAGCTTTATAGAAGCCAAGTGATTCATTGTAATAAACACATAAACTAAACTGATTTGTCTACATCGGGCAAGGTTCAATCAGATGCTCAATTTAAGCTACCACATCATAAATTTGAACATGTCGATAAATAATTGTTTTGTCAAAACTACTGCTAAATGAGACTCTCAAAATACATCATATTGGCTTAAGAGTTAATTTCAAAAGTATCATGACCATGTCTCCTTTAAAATGATGAGGGTTGAGATGGAAAGAGATTTTTACACAAAGTTCATTTGGTAGTTTGTTTATTCCTACCTGAATTTAGGAATAGAAAGGTAATGAACTTTATTTCCTATCTTATTTAATAAGTCAAATGGTCAAGGACAGTGGTATCTTTGGTCAAACAAATTAAATAGTACAAATATAATTATGTATTACATAATTTATGACCATAGTGATCTTAGCTACTAAGAAGCCTAACCCAAATTCAAAACAATTTACAAGAAATGGATAAACTCTTTAGTCTATTTCTTCAGAAGAAAATAATGGGCAACTCTAAAGGACATCCTACTACTACGACAGCGTAGATTTCTGAGTCTCACTTAAAAAATGGGTGCATGTGCACAGATATACTCACTTGACTTGAAAAAACACAATAAACTAAAAATATACAGTCCATTTTCTTCATGGCAGAACATCAATTCATATATTTGGTGATATACTTAAAATATTCCTTTGCCATAAATCGGCAAAAGATAGAATCTTAAAACTAAGAATTTTTCTTACTAGAAACTTTGAGGCAAAAAAAATTGTTATCTAGATTATTAAGAAGTGTGAAGTTAGTCAACAAAGGAAGGAAAGTAACATCCTTTACACACACAAAGTCAGTATTAGTTTTGTAGACTGATCAATCTATCTTCGTGTCTGGCAATCAACAAAAATGGGTTATTTGTAACAGAGAATTTAAGAAATTACAACACTAAGAAAGCAAGCTCTGGAACTCTTGCTCTGTGACAGAGGCCTGGAAATATACATATCTTTTAGATGTGACTGATACATTGACCAACTTTTTTTACCCATATAAAACAAAAAGATTAATATAAAGCTGTATTTTAAAGTAGAAGTAGGAGTAGAAGGAGAGAGAAAACCTTAGTTTTATTGGTGAGATTTAGTTAGAAGTAAGGGAAAGTGAGAGGCATAATGATCCAGTGCTTCCTTTAAGAAGAAGCCGAAGAATAAAAGGCAACCTAAAGTAGTTTTGGAGGCCTAAAAGTGACTTCCAATCAAAGAAGTCTAGTCTATGATAATCAAATCCTTTTTCCAGAGACTGAAGGAGATATTTAACCTGCCTAACCTTTGCACTGATACTACATACTGGCTATAAATATTAACAAAAAACACAGAAGTTAAAGGCATCCAATAGCGTAAGAGAGAACTTGTAGAATATTCTCAGAATGTGGTCCTAGTACCAGAAACAGCAGCCATAGCAGGTAATGTTTTTTAGAAGTGCTGTGGCTGGAGCCCAGTAATCTGCACATGCATCACCCTTCGAGGTAATAACAACCTAGACTACATAGCACTCAGGTAGGCTGATCTCCGCAGCTTAGATACAGAGAAACTGAGCTCGACGTTATGGAACTGTCTTAGTCGTATACTTGCAAGGATGATCTTAAGACCTTCTCTTCTTGCTTTAGCTTCTTCTCTCTGCATAAAAAATGAATCCGCAGGTGGAACTCATTTTTTTAAATCAGATACCCTATTAAAATAAAAATATAAACCCATATAACAGTATTTTTAAAAGTTTAAACAATAGCCACTCATTTGTCAAAATTTTATGGAGTGTCTAAAATCTGGCAGACTAAGATTTGATAGTGAGAAATACCTCTCTCTGGTTCCTGCCTTCAAGAGAGTCACACGATGCAGACTTAGACTCATTAAGAAATAACCACAGCTCAGTTATTTATGAAGACGCAGAGGTAGAGACAGAAGAGTTCAGAGGATGGCAAAAGACGCCAGCTGGTAGAAGAGAAAGGACTTCACAGAAACTGATCCCTGTGCTATTCTCCGGTCCAAGGAAACATCACTGATCAAGCTCTTAGTGAGCACATACTAAGTTTGCTAGCCCAGGGATACGAGAGTGGGTAAGAAGCAGAAACACAACCTCTAGAAGGAAGGAAATGATTCCAGCACAGAAGTTTCAGGCCTGAGGCAGACAGTGAAAAAAAGGTCCATGTGCAAAACAGTAACAGTAAGAAATGTCAGGAGCTCTTGACACAAGCAGTTTTGTGAGGAAGAACAGAATAGAGGAGAAGGCCTGGAAGGTAGGA
This sequence comes from Hystrix cristata, assembly GCA_004026905.1. Lineage (NCBI taxonomy): Eukaryota > Metazoa > Chordata > Mammalia > Rodentia > Hystricidae > Hystrix > Hystrix cristata. The sequence goes on from PVJO010000891.1 coordinate 95,546, forward strand.
GGCCAGGACCTCACCTTCTAGAGAGTCTGGTGAACAAACAGGAGCGGGCTCTTTACTCTGCTTTTGAAGGGTTTTATAAGGGAGAGAGCCATGACTGATTTGCAACTTAAAAAGGTCAGTGTAGTAGCAATTTAGCAACAAACTCATTGAAAGACTGGATCTTATCCGAAAATCTCAGCATCTGATGTACACCTAAGCCTCATGGATATTATTCACCCAGTGAAGAAGTATTTATTGCACACCCAGTCTGTACAATAATGGAAGAAGACTTAGACTACATACTGTATTCATCTACATATTTATAGATTATGCCTGTGTCATTACACACCCAGGTAAACGTGTGTACAGTTTGTTTTACCCAAAAATCCAAAATCTAATAATAAGCAAAAAATACTTAAAGTACATAATAAAAATCTGTTTCTTTATTTAATTCAATAACTTAAATTTGTTATAAACATTATTTTACTACCCTAAGACTTACAAAGCAGTAAGAGAAGTTGGTATAATAAAATGCAAACTTTTCACTTCCTTCACTTTAAGTTAAATCCAGTTTTCACAGACAGGAGAAAGGTGAAAATTCATCTTCAATTTTTTTTCTATATTGCATGTCACCAGAAAATATATATATATATACTAAAGTAATCTAACTCAAAGTACCAACTCTCAAAAATATGAGGGCTTTCTGATTTGTAAACTGACCCAAACTTTACTGATCATACACTCATAAGCAACCTAGGCAGAAAGAAAAATGACCAGAACATATTTTATTCAAAAATCAATTAGAATGACCAAGAATTAATTAAATGGGGTGATTTAGAGGAAATACACACAGGGAGGAAGGTGTCTGGAAGTAAAATAACTTCCATTATGTTTAAACTTAAATTTTATTTTTTATATAAGGCTTTTTATATAAAGTGCTATACTATTTTTAATTTTTTCTATACAAAAACAAAAGGTTATGAAATCTCTTGACATTTTTATAATAAAGTGTCAAGTACATAAGGCTACATCATGCAAGGTAATAATTAAAACCTCCATTTCACTATATAATTTATAAAAAGATCAAAATATTTGTACATATTGATACCGAAGCTAACCATGCAGAGATTAATGGACTAATCTCTCTCCTTTACATTTCCTGAGATGTCCATTCTATAACTGATCATAAAAACCCAAGGCATTTGGAGGAAAAAATAAAGGCGACAAGTATGAAATAAAAATTTTAGCTTCCTTCTCTACTGACTCTCTTAGCATAGTATATGTACATGGTCTATAGGTATTAAGCATCTAAAAAGTACAAGATGAACAACAGGGAAAAAAAAAACAAAACTAAACTAAAACAAAACACTGTACTACAGAGCAAAAAACAAAACCAAAATATGATGACCACAGTGCCCCGGAGGAAGGAGCCTGGAAGTGCCAGGCAGAGTCCGGAAACAAGCCAGCCCTCTAAGAAAGTAAAGTAAGAGCGGAGACCTGAATGGGAAGGAGGAAAACAGAGCATTCCAGCAGAGGGATAACAGGCCAAAGGCCCTCAGGCCGGAACAGTCTCAGAGCACCCTGTAATCAAGCAGGCCAAGGGAGGTGGCAAGCGGCGCCAGCCCCCGTGGTGTGCAGCATGCCAGCTGGCAGGTCCAGGACACGAAGCCTGCAAGTCATGCTCAGTCTGTCCAAAAGACACTGCGGGATCTGGGGTCCTTCTCCCAAATTCCTACTACCTTATGTGCATGACTAAAGGGCCAGTCTGCTGTGGGAAAGGCCCATGGAGGGCAAGAAGGGAAGCTGGGAGAAGCACAGGAGGCCTGTCTGAGGCCAGACAACATTTGCAAGCGGGGGGACAAACAAAATGACAATAACTGTAGGGCACCGTGAGAAAATGCATAAGGGTGCTGCAAGTTAGAGGCTCCATGCACAGGCGGAGTTTCCCTGGAATGGGATGCTCTTTGCAGCTGCAATCTGCAGGACCACCAGTGGGACCTGGTGCACGGGCTGTAAGCACTAACCAGGCACGGGCTGCTTCCGGAAAGGCAAGCACTTCACAATGTAGGGATCAGGGAAAACACAACGTTACATATTGCCATTCCACTGACGACTGCACGCACACACACGTCTTGTGTGACAGTCTACAACATATCAGAGCTCGTTTACAGAGAGAAAGAGGCTACACACTACTGTCACTACCTGTGTATTTCTTCAGTGACTTATTTATGTCAAGTTTCACAGGATTAGTAAATAAGGGGTATGCGTGTGTGTGCGTTTGCGTGTGTGTGCGTTTGTGTGTGTGTGCATGTGTGTATGCGTGAAGGTTCTCTTTTAAAATAAAATATGCCCTTTAACTAAATCCTCAGCAATAGAGAGAAAGGAAGAATAACTGGAAGAAGAATGCTTTAGGAGAATGACTCAATGTATTTTAAATTTTCATCCATTTATGTGAAAATCATAAATCTTTAGGAAAGGAGCATAAAAATTCTAACTATACTACTTTTCTAGCAGTGGAAGATTTAACTTAAAACATTATTCTTCCCTTTTCATTTCTGCACAGTTAAAAAGAAAAAGAGACTATGACTTGCTTCTGTAACACAGAAGAACTCATCCACACAATCCCTCATTCCCCAGTCTCTGAGATAGATAGAGCATATGGACAACACGGTCAATTAAAAATGTCTTAAAACATAGATACCCAACTAATACCACTGACCGTGGAGAGAGTTTGTGCTGAAAGGAGCGAGATGAAGGAGTTTCATGTTTTACTTTATTGCTGTCTGCATTTGAATTTTACAAATACGTACCAATACATCACTTGTATAGTTTAGAAAATCTTTTCAGGATTGTAGAGTATCTTCATATCCTCTGAACTACATTTTTCATGATGGGACCTCCTCAAAAATAAATTTTAAATTCCATTTTTCATTTTTTAAAAAAGAGATTGCATGCTGTTCTAAATGTCACAGGACAGGTTTAGAGCAGAGGAGTGACACAATCTGAATTACGATCTAAAGAAGCTTATTCTGAGGACTATGAGAAGCTGTCCACAGAACAGCAAAAGCCAGAAGCAGAGACAGTATTACAGAGCTTTCTGCAGATGCTCAAGGAGAGGAGTAGGCAGGGACTCCGGGGATGGCGCCGAAATGGAGACACGCCTCGTCTCACCGTGCCCGCTGTCCAGCAGCACGAGGGCAGACAGTGTGCCCACCCTGAGTTCCTCTTCAGGCAAGGAGGGCACAGGACAGGACCAGCAGCCAACTGGAAGCCTGGGCTGCGCCCCAACACTCTTCTAATTCAAGCTGGAGAGGTGCAGCGTGGATTTCTCCTGGAGTTACTTGTGTAATGTGCATTTCTCAAAGCAGCTTCCCAATCCCCTAAGATATGAAAGTTTCATATAACTACTAGTAGAACGAATCTGCAAGCAAGTGAAGTGCAGATTATTTCAAAACAAAGTAATTTCTCAGCTCGATTTCAGTGTTAAAACATGTTGTCACTGAAATCTGAAATGTTAGAAGATACTAAAAAAAAATGAAGTTAAATTGAGTTATTCTAAAAGCACTTAAATACTGCTTTAATAATTTAAAAGGTAATCGTATAGTTCTCTAAAACTAAAAAACAAAATTTTATTCTAAGTAACTAAATTTCTTCATATTTTCTTAGGTTTTCTATCTCTCTTTTAAGTTATAGGCTGATGTCTCTACTTAGCATATCATCCGAAACTGGGATAGCAATCATTTCTTTTTTCTCTCTCTTAATCTACCACTGTGTCAATCCTCTGGATTTAATTTTATATTTTACCTGCCCCAGTGTAAATTCTGTCTTGTTGTACATCAAACTCAATGCTTAAAATAAAAATTTCACAACAAACTGCAATTTCTGATTAAACCTATTAGATGACTCACTCTTCACTTTGGCTCGTAGGATTAAAGATGTAAAAGCAGAAATCAATATTCATACTGATTTTTCAATAGGTTTCATGGACTTGAAGTCTAAGGGCAGTATTTTCAAGAGGGAAAAGCATTAAAATTAATAACAACCAATTTTTCAAGCCAGTCCATAATACAGGTGAAACATTATACTACAAACATCCAACAACTTAATTTGTATTATACTTTCCTTACCAAAGACATCATCACTAGTTATGAACTGGGAAGATCTTTACGGCACAATAAAATGCAGCTGCATGTGTACGGTTATTAAAGAGCAGGTACTACACACGTCGAACTTCTCAGTCCACAGCACAAGTATCTAATAAAACTGCCACCGTGGAGCTGTTATATATCTATCTTGCATGCTAGCTACAAGCAATCATCACAAGGGCATAGTGCATTTGAAGTGCAGTTAGTGTCATTGGAGAAATGTGTTTTTAATTTTATTTGTTTAAATTACCATATCTGGCTAGTGGCTATCTCACTGAAAAGAAGGTCTCTGATACAGAATTCTCATCAAACTGGTGGAATAATACTTAGGAAGTATATTAATGATACTGAAATCAAAAGTAAAAAATATCAACTGGTGATTCACTGCAAAAGTTCATGTAAGAGTAATATAAATTCCATCAGAGTCAGGAATATAAGTTCTATTTTTAAGCACAGCTTCAAGTTGGGGCCTCACAGGTGGGACTAATTATTTCATGGCATGCATAAGCTGGAATGACATGACCTAGGCAAAACGCAATACCGGAGTTACTCGGCCTGAGAAGAGTCTCTCCACGTGTGCAAATGACAGAACTGGCCAAGTGTGCTTTATGTGGATCAAGTACTGCTATACAGCTTGCTATTACAGCCAGATATTGCTCTCCAGGTTTGGATTTCATACCAATTTTATGGATGAAAAATTAAGCAGCATGGTGAAAGTTATACTGCAACTCGAAATTGTTGATACACAAGTTTATGTCCAGTTCCCAATGTGTTTTTCCATAGATTTAAATAGTGTGTGACAAATTCACAATTAAATTACTGTACATAAATAAATTTGTGGCAGTACTATATTTTTCCAGAATGAGGTGGAGTCCTTTGTATTTTGGGGTTCTTTTCTTTTTCTTTTCTTTTCTTTTTCTTTTTTTGTTTCTGCTTTATCACCTGGAGCTATCTCCCCAGCACTTTTTATTATTGTATTTTCTCAACCTGCCATCTTCCTGCCGCAGCCTGCAGAGTAGCTGGAATTATAGGCCTGCACCACCCCTGGTTCCAGAATGAGTTCTTTTGAAGAGTGGTAGACTCCCCATATACAAAAAGAAAACACTAGCCTTTTTAAGAAAAAAAAACATTTATTTAAATTATCTTAAAAAAAGGTAAATCCCAAATGGCCCACCCTCAAGGCTTTATAGACAGGTCAGGTTAAGAAGTAAGGAGGGAGGGATAAAAAAAATGACAGACGTTTTTCCCAGCACCATCTAACTCTCAGTTGCTTTGGAAAAACAGTTAAACAGAAGCAACTTAGACAACAGGAATATTCACTTTTTTCCTTTCTAATTTACATGTCAATGGGAAGTACTTATATTAAAAGTCTACCTTATGAAATTAAATTTTAATGTGAAATGCTCATTTTCTTTTTTAAATAAGAGGTTAACTACTACTTCTTTTAATCAAATTTTGGGGCCAGGTTTCAAAATTAAGTAGAAAAAAATGTTCTAAAGACTTCACATTCTAGGTAACTCACAGATAACTCCAGAGAACAACTGGGCCATCTTCAGTGTTTGGCACGAGGTTGCGGACCCTGCCCAATGTGGCCGCCACCTCCAGACAGTGCTGAGCAGAGACCCAGGACAAGAGAAGAAGAGCAGAGACCCAGAGACTGCAGACTCAGCCTTCCTCCACAATGTCAGGAAAGCAGGCACTTCCTCCTCCACTGGAGCCCTCCCAGGGCCGAAGAGAAAGTTCTAAAGGGATCCAACTCAGAGCACCTGTCAGAAAAGGATGCAGGCAACTCTACCAGACAAATGCTTGAGGAGACGGTTCTCAGGAAAACGCAATGAAGGTGCTCGTAAGAAAATGAAGAAGCAGCTCTTTCCTCATTGTCGAGATTGTTAATGGCGGGACACTTGGAGTTGTAGCCTCTATCAGCAAGACCAGAAGATACTCGATGCGGCAAGCCCTTGGACTGCTGGTAAATATTCAGCAGATGGTTACAGACGGGAGGAATGGGAGACCATCAGCAGGTATACGGCACCTGCTGATCTCAGTTGCGAAAATACCCTCTCCATGGGCAACTTCCAGCTACCGATATAGATGTAGTAAGTGTGCAGTGGATAGAGATGTACAGCAGCACTCGACAGCGCAGTATTTTCCAGCACAAAATGCAATGGAGTCAGAACAACATCAGTTGCATAAATATGAATCAAATGCATCAGAATAACTAGGAAGTGGTAGTTTCTGAGTATCTGCTACATCATGTTTAGTGTAATCTGTTCTATTATTCACTTAGAAAGGACTGTGATAACAGGATCACCTGTCAGCTCTTCCGAGCCAGGACAAGCCAGGTGAGTGGACAAGTGTCCCTGCTTCCTGAGCCCAGAGGAGGCACTGCGGCTCTCAGTGTCCCCGGAAACATCTAAGTGAGAGTCCGCCTCTGCTGAGGGCCAGAATCGTGGATGGCTTTGGTCCAGAATGAACGTGGCAGACTATTTCCAAGGGAGACCTTTGCGACCAGAAGGGGCTGGTAAGAAGCAGAGTACTAGGCCTGGGCACCAAATCACTAGCCACTAGGAAACACCACGCCATCAATGGAGCTTTACAGGAAATACAAAAAACTATAAAAGAAGAAAAGTCAGAGTAAGACCAGGAGGTCTTTGTCACATCTGGAGTTCATCCAGTGAAGGAAGAAGATACTGCTTCTTACATTGCTTTCTAAACTCAATTCTAGTTAGAAGATAAGAGAAGCATCTAACTGCACATTGAGGCTTCTAGCTGCAAGTCTAAGCGATGAGAGGTGGGAGGAATGGAAAATATGAGGATATAGACTTAAACAGAACGGAAATTTTGATACCTGAAATTGACCAAAAATCATCAAATTTGTTCAACTGTTGCTAAGAGACAGAAGAAAGTGAATTAAGAGAGCATAATTGAAAATAATTGCTGGTGGTAGAAAAATGCATTACATACTTCCCGAGCTAAAAACTTCAGACAAACTGGTAAAACATGATGAAGGTGATATTATTTAGAATGTTATGCTAATATGCTATGGCTTAGAAGAAAAGTTAAAGATAAATTTTCTTAAAGGATGAGAAGTTTAGTACTTTAAATACTGATATCATGCAAATTGTAACATATAAAATCCTATTATTTCCATGTGGGCTTCTTTCAATCATAGACTTACATTGAATGCAAAAGAGTTGTGAAATGATCAAATAAGAAAGTCATTATGATTAAAAATACAGTAGTATGGCTGTAGTTACTTTATAGTTTTACAAACCGCCTTGATGCATATTATTTCATTTAATTACAGCAGAAGATCTTCTAGGTATGTACAGCAGGGATTAATAGTCGCATTGTATAAACAACAAAAATGAGGCTGAGAGAAACTGACATGCCTTCTTATGAGCCCGAGTGTGAATATGCTCCAAGGCCTACACAGTCAATTATCTGATACGCCTATCAATTATTTTAACACCAACCACATGATTTAGGACTGACTGGACTATTTCCAATCCTCTGGCTAATAGGCACAAATTCTGTTAGATGGAATCATTAGTTTTTCTAATTCAGACTCAACTTTCAATTTTCAGGAAAATAATTGTAAATAAAAGCAATTCATATTTTTTGTTATCTCTTTATTAACAAACTCTCAGATAATGGTGGCCATGTGCTGGAAATTATTTCAATTGTTTTTAAATATTAATTCATTTGGTCCTTACTCTAATTCCATATGAAGGGTCTTTTTATTACTTTTATGAAAGGAAGACATAGAAGCAAACAGAATTTCCATTTTTCCCCAAGGTCAGCCAGCTACTGAGTGGCAGTACCAGGGTTCAAACCCTGGTAAACGTCTGGCGCCACCATTTTGCCAGACGTTTACCAAAACTGTGTCTGTTGTGCCGTGTCAAATATATATAAACTCAGGGGTAAAATTACTTTTCAAGATTGTGTTCAGAACTACAAGCCTTACTCTCCTTAATCTCAAGGAGGGAGAGAGAAAACTTCTCTCTTCCAAAAAGGACATTTGAAATGGACGTTGCAAATGAGGCTTGGGTTTCCTACAAAGATTCTAATTCGGCTCGGACGCACCTGACAGCAGGGCGACATGTTTGGCGTTACTCTGAGAACATTACTAAGACTCCCAATCCCTTTTCATTCCCTGAAATGTGGCTCCGGTGGAGGAAGTTATATGATAATGTGTGGTCTGTTCTATCATGGAATAGGCACACACTATATTCTTCATCTCCAGCTGAAAGGGTCACAGCCTTAATGACAGTGCCCATCCACAACATCTCTGCAAAGGCCTTCACTCTGTTGACCAGAATGTTAACACTGACCTAGCCCAGTGAGCTCGAGCCACTCATATTATCCCAGGCTGTGGAACAATTTCTGGGTGTCCCTAGTTTTGCTTCTCCAACAAATCTATTAATAACCACCACAACCCCACCCACCCGTCCGGCACACAAACTCCAGATTTAAGCACCACGGTCAATGTGAGAGCATCAGGGAAACTGCTAATATTTATTGTGCATTTGTCTGCTAGACAGTGCCTCAGGCATGCTTTAAACAAACCCGATGCCTAAACACAATAAATAAGTTGTACAAGGAAAGAGACAGCAAGTGATTCAGCAGGGATTTTATTATAACTGCGCTTGATCTTAAAACTCAAGCCCTTTAAAACTGTGTAACTCTTCCTTTAATAGTTGGCTGTTAATAATTCACAAAACAGCTTCTCCAGAAAAATAACTGATAAAGCAAGGCACATACTCAACAATGGACATAACAAGACACCTTAGATACTATTACTAGACAAGCGGACGGACTGGGCGGGGAGGTATACGGAAACGTAACAGAAGGGTTGGAGATGAGCAAAATGCCATATGCATGTATAAAAATACCGCAGTGAAACCCAACATTTTGTAAAATTAATCTGTCCTCATAAAACATATTCTAAAAATTTAAAAAGGTTGGAAAACAACAACGACAAAAAAAAAAAAAGAACATGTTGTTACCTCTGGTTTGGGGACTGTGGCTATCCTTAAAACCTTGATTACAATATTCATCATTAACTTTAGTATCCCTATCATAATAAAAGTTCCAAAATATAAAACTTTGACACCAAAACTGTTGATAGGAATAGAATACGAATACAAGTTGGAGATTGCTTAGAGAGGGTATCTGGTAAGTCTTCAGGCAAAAGGCATACACAAAATATCTGAGGGGAAAAAAATCTATTTTCTCTATTATTTCAACTACATGTGCTAAAGGACTGCTCTTATTTCTTAGTGACAATAAGGAAATGTACGGCTCTGCTACCCTATAGCCCAAACCATCATAAAACTACCAGCATTACATTTTTATCACAAAAAATTCTATTATTCTTTCCTCTCAGTCTGATAGAATACTGGAAAACAACTGGATAGTCCTGGCCGGAAAGATGGGAAGGGACATACTCAGTCGCTGTGTGATAGTCACTGTGTCAAGGAAACAGGTATGTGTGCTTGGTCATTCAGATGCCCTCAAGGTGTGTGATTATCTTACAATCACTGCTGGTCCCCACAGAAACACACTTTGCTTCAGGATTCTATTTTTTTTTTAAAGTGGAAAATGTATTATGAGGTTCTTGTCAAATTGATGATGATGATGATGATTCCAATTAACCCACATCTGTCACTAAACTCCAAAGGTCATCCATTTTTGAGCACAAAAGGACATATTCTGTACAGGAGATGAAAAGTAAAATGCAAAGAAATTGAAAGAATCATTAATTAAAATTTATATAAGAGACGACAGAAAATTATTAGAAATGTTTGTGATTTCAGGCTGTTTTGTTAACTGGGTCCCTATTCAGATACATAAAGCACCAAAACCCATCAAAAATAGTAAAGGAGCTTACTTACATTTACCAATTGGATTACCAATAAAAAGCCATTATTCTGTAATAAGCACTGTGCCCCAGTGAACAGTACACTTATTTTTTAACAATTCATTTTTTTATAATCTCTAAAACATAGTGGCTCTAGTTAAATTACTGTACAACAACCTGATTACCTAAATTTAAATCAGTCCTTTATCTGGAGTACTAAATATCCTTTAAATACAGCCAGCTAAAGTAAAACATTTTCAATATCCTTTGCTGGCTACAGATTCCCTTAAAACAAAGTGTTTATCAAGGAGTTTACCAACAAAATTGGAGGGCTTAATATTTGGTGGGACAGTATTCAAGTTTCTTTTCTCACTTCAGTAGGAAAAATGGAAGTGTAAGGTTAATGGTCTTGTATCATTAGTCTTATCATTTGCTTCCCACCAATAAAAAATAAATGTGAACTCTTCATGAAGATGATTTGAGACCTTTCATCTCTTATGTGATTTGCTTCAATCATTTCCTATACTATTACCCTCATCAAAAGAAATGATCCAGATGAAATAATACACAATAAGCTAGCACTCTGATGGCACATACAGAAAGAGAGATCACATCAATCACTAATATCCTCATCAAGTAAAATCAGATGGGTGAAAACTGCCTGGCAATGAGTATCTCATAGCTCACAGGTTAAGGGCTAATTATTTCAGTAAAGCTTCAGAGGGCGGGACTCTATTCCCTTTAGTAAAAGAAAGATGTTTTAATGAAAGGGTCTCTGAAATCTAACTCTAAAATTCAAGAGTTTACCAATCTTATAACAAAAAGGAATTGGTATCTAATGGTCTGTGAAACCAAAACTACTTCTTTTATCAAGTTCATTAATTTCTCCATGAATAAAGACTAAGTAGCAAAGTATATACCAACAACTAGACGCAACAGATGCACATCTATTGGTATGAATGAAAACTAAACTTCTACCATTGCCTTTTTAAAAGAATTACGTACTATTTTAAGTAATAAAACTAACAATGCTTTGTATGGGTAAATGTCTTTGAAGCAAAGCTCATTATATGACATAAATCAAAAACACGAGTAATTGTGGTAAGGGATCAAGGGGCAATTACTAATTTTTGCAGCAAATTCTCTACCCAGCACTGAACAAGACAGTATGAAAAAGAGGGGTTAGAGAAGACTAAATGGATCTTGTGCTCAACTGAAAGAAAAAAAAAGTTTAAAAAGCACCTAGCTCTAAAGTGTCAGGCAATACTAGAGAACACTAAAACAAAACTAAAATGCAGACAGGTCTAAAAGTCAGGAAGCCAGAGACTAAATAACCCAAGAGTCATTACAAGAGGATTGTAAAATAGGCTATGATGGCTGGATGTACACAAATCCAGTGCCATACAAGACAGACAGCCAGGAGAACCTCCAGAGGCTCAAGAAGGTTACACTGTCCTTCACATGAAGGTAGAAGGAGTTATTATTGAAGAAGCCTGAACATCTGGGAAAAGACGTGATTCCCTGAAGTCTGTTGAAAGGAAATTCATTCAGCAGCAGTTTCCAGAAGGCTGGTGTCTGAGGTACTAATGCCAAGGAGGCCAGTTAATTAGGAAAACACCAGACAAATGGGGGGAGGGGTGGTATACTCCTGTAATCCTAGCTATTTAGGAGGGTGAGACAGGAGGATCAAAAGTTCGAGATCAGTTTGGCCAATTTAGTGAGATCCTGTCTCAAAATATAGCATACAAAGAGTTGGAAAACCAGCTCAGGGACAGAGTGCTTGCCTCAGAATATATGAAGTCCTGAATTCAATACCCAGTCCAGCATCTCCTCCAAAAGAAAAACAAAGCCAGAGAAAAAGAGAGAGAGAGAGAGAGAGAGAGAGGAAGGGCGGGCCAAAATAAGTAATCCAGATCATGGAAGAAACAGGGAAAATTATCTCTACGAAACAAATTATACAGACAACATAATTCATTAGTTGATTTTAATATGACAAACTGAAGGAAAGTTTGCATTGTGATAAAAGTTCAGTCACATCTAGCTACAAAGTCTCTAGGAAAAAAGATTTCTGGGGCTGGCTTAGCAAGCACAAGGCTCTGAGTTTGATCCCCAGTACAAAACAAACAAACAAACAAACAAAACAAAACAAAAAAAAAGATTTCAGAGAAATACTTTGTCACAGATGTACAGAAATTCAGATAGAGTTGGAGAATAAGAGTAAATGTAAGGTAAACAGTCCTTTCTAAACTTCTGAGGACTAAATACCTAAAATAACCCACTATCACTCAGTGAAATCTTTATTTCCATGCATTTCTTTGACTACCTGTATAGGCTCTATGGATAAGAACTGACACATGAAAAGAACAGTCTGTGCAATCTTGAACTGCTCTTTTAAATTTCCTAAATCACTGATGTGGCATAGAGAAGCTAATATATTCTGCAGAAGCAACTCCCCTTGTATAACATGCTGCAGTTTTTCCATGTAGTAAAACAAAATCAATTTAGCATTTTCCGTGGCTACAAGAAAGTCTTTAAACCAATTAAATTAACTTTCCCTTCTGCTGATCGTACCTGCTCGTCGATTATCCTTCGCCCATAACAGCCAGTGCTTGCTTTTGGGCTACTATGATTTCCTGGAAGCCAGATCATGAAACAAATAGCTTTAAAGGGAATTATGCTTCCCCATCAGAATATTATAATATGGGCAGAGTTTTCACTATCAATCAACAATGCAATGTCAATTGTGCAGTATTAAGAGAAAGAAAAATTCAAGTATACAACTGCACACAAATATAAACTCTTAAGTAGTAAAAATATATTACAAGCCATCTAAGAATTTTTTGCTCAGGAAATTTAGAAAGTTCTAAAAAACGAAACGTCACATTTCTTCAGATGACAAAAGAGACTGACATAGCCTAAATCTGACTTTGAAGGTTTTGGTGCTTTAGATGGATCAGAGTATAACTGAGCTCTAGTAATCCAGGGTCCAGGTACTTTGCACTCTATTACACTATACCTCTCACCAACCTCACAAAGCCACATGGAGTGACCATAAATAATTATTACACACTGATTACAAAATGGAGATGTTGTACTATAAGGCAAGCATATTCCACAGGAAAGCTGTTGTTATGGTTTGTGTCTAGATGTCCCCCCAAAGCCTCACGTGGTACGAGGTAGCTGGATCTAGAGTGTGTGATGCTGGGATTAAGGGTGTGTGATTACTAAATTGATCTACCAATTGGTTTAGCACCGCCCTAATCCTAGCAGCCTGGATAAGATAGAAGGTAAAGGAAGAAGCTGGTCAGGCTCCTTGCTCGCATCCCATGCTTACCTTGCTGCCTTCTGCCTGTCTGCCAGGCCACCCTGCCTTGGACCCAGCTGACTGTAGACTGAAACCTCTACAAACTGTGAGCTAAATAAACCTTGCTTCCCCTAACTTTGGGTGTCCAGTATTTTGTCTCAGCAACAAGACAAAAGTAACTAAGACAGCTGTAATGCCACCATATTAAATTCTCAACATTTTCTGTGTACCTTGTAGAAGTTAGAAATACTACAGATGTTAGAAATATTAGACACATCGTATGTTAGAGCATATGCAGCATCTCCTATATTCTTATATTTCTTCAAAATGCTATTTAGGAAATCTATTTCTCAGCCCAAAAAGAGAAGTGAAACCATTCAGGGATTATTGTGTTCAAATGTAGCCAGAGTAGAAGCTTGTCTTGAAGAAATCAGTGCAGTATTCAAGCATTAAGAGACCAAGACGCACTGCTGCCGTTTTTGGGGGGAGGGGGAGTGCAAATATAGTGAATAAAAGAGAGGGCAGGCCAGCGTTGCTAAGGTTTTTTTTTTTTTTTAATCTTCAAGTGCTTCAAGATTTTTTTAATCTTCAAGTGACTTCAACTGTCAACTTTTGCCAAGTAAGATTTGTTCTATTCAAGCCTCTGACATGAAGAACAGCCTTGAACGAATAAAGAAGCAGACAAAAGGCTGCATGAGCGCCGTAGGCTGTGGAGAGGGACAGAAGCTGCAGCACTCTGCCTTGGTAGTAGTTGGAGAAACATAAATCTCCAGAAAGTCTTCTGCACTCAATCCAGGCCAACGGAGATGGCGGCAGGCAGCAGGTGCTGAAGGATACACAGCAGTCGTCAAGTCAAAAGCAAAGAAAACATGGTACCCAAGTGCCCAGAGTCAGAGTGGTGATTACCAGTTAAAATGCTTTCAACTCCAACAGGGACGGAGAAGGGACTGACCAGGTGTCTGCACAGAAGATGTGCTCCTCGAAGGTTCTTAAACAAATCAAGACGAAAACACCACGGGGAGGTTGAAAGCAGATGATTTCATTCACCCCCACCCTGTTATCAACTTTCTAAGAGCTGTAGCTGGCAAACCGCTGATAAAACCAATGTACTAATCTCCCCTGCTATGCTTTGATCCGGTTTTCTGGCAGAAGCAGCTATTAGCTACTCAAAAAAAAAAAAAAAAAAGAAAGGTCTGATCAGGTGCAAATCCTTATGGGCACCCTGGCCACAGCTCAGAGGCCCCCTCCTCAATCAAAGTTTAAAGCATTCACAAAGCACTAGCAGGCTGATGCGCCAAACTTTGGAGAAATCATTACTCTAAAGCTTTGCAATTCAAAGCTTGGCGGCTGCGACTGGTGACTGCAATTTTGATACCTCTGGTTCTCTTCCAAGAGCACCAATGTGCGGGATTCAGCTCAGTGGTTAGAGTGCTTGCCTTCAACCACAAGGTCCTGAGTTCGATCCCCGGCACCAAAAAAAAAAAGAGAACTGATGTATAATCTCTAGACAGTACTATGAATTCTTAGCACATATGACTGGTTTATTTGGATTATTTGAAACACATGCACTTAAAATTAATATCAAACTGAAAGGTTTACTTCAAGTTTATCAATAAAAGTAATAAAATTATTTGTACTTTTTAATATAGCAACAGCTCAATTTCCTAAAGGAAGCTCAGTATCAACTATAATGTAGGGTTGCATATGTTTATTACAATGAATGAGTTGTGAAAAAATAAGAACTATTGGAACTATTCAACAATGGATTTGCTTTGAGCGTGACATTAAAGAAAATACCAGCTGTTCACAGAAAGCAGTCATACTTAGCTCTATATTAAGTCCCATAACCCATTCTCTGAAAACTGAAGTTCCTCCTTCCTAGTGGTCTATGTAAAATTAAGTTCACAAAGCTCTGAATTGCAAATTTAGACAACCTACTGATCCACAGACCCCGGAAAATGAGCCTGAATTGCCAAAACTTTTTCAAATTTACAGTCTAAAGTGCAACATCTTCTGCTACAATCACTTTAACATTTAACTCTAGACCAAAACACGCAGATGTCATGGTGTAACAGTCTTGTTCTAGAAACGGGACTGTCTCGGGGCACCCCTTGAGGATACGCATGGATTTTCCAGTTAGGAAGCATTCTAGTAAGACACCCAAGAAGTGCTTGTTAATAGAGAAGTGGCAACTCATCCCTAATGGCTCAAAAGCCCAACACTGATATGAACTTTACAAGGCTTCCTTATACTACCAAAATGAAAGAATCATTCAAGAAATAAAAGCTATTACTACTAATGTATTGCCTCTATTTCTCCAGATACATACACAGAGATAAGCCAAAGTACCTTTTGTATATTAAATATAACTTGTTGAGGGGCTGGAGATTTAGCTCAGGGTAGAGCACTTGCCTCGCAAGCACAAGACCCTGAGTTCGATCCCCAGCACCCCTCTCCCCCACAAAATGTACGTGTATGTTTTGTTGAATTTAAGAGTGAAAATAAGCATAAGGGTAAAACCGCAGAAATTACTAGACTGATAGCACAAAAAGATCAAGATCCTATTATGTAAATTTTCCTTCTTCAAAACGCTTAAATTCTGGTTTTATAATGTAATTACATTAAAAATATTGGCCAATAGAATACCAAGTTTAAATAATGACCCGCGACTTCAAACAAGCAAGATACTTACAAATTCCTACACTGACGTATCTTTTGTAGTGACTGTTTTCAGTTTCTGGGATGATCTATGTTCCTACAATACAGATGGCAGGTTCATCTTTGCCCAGACTTTGTCCCTGACAAACTCAATCGGACTGGACAGCTCATTGAGACACTGGCATTCCATAAAGATCAGAAAAGCATAATTGTAATTTGGTAAACACAGTGTAGGCCTGTAAAGAGAACTGGGTGCTAAAACACAATTTGGAAATGTTTTTGCAAGCACTTTCCTACTGTCTACCTACCTCCTACTAGACTGCCTCCTCTTCCTCGGCTATCCAATTCCTCTGAGTAAATGTATAATTATGTCACAGTCTCATGGATAAGAGATCTACAGACCTAAATGCTGGTATTCACACCCAGACTTTTAAAAACTCAGGTCGCTGCACCAGTTATCACATAAAGTCTCCAAAATATTTTTATTAGGGGTCCAATCAAATGACTCATTAATGCCTCCAGAAAGCAATGAGGTTGTCTCACTATTAAATTTATAGATTGGTGGAATTTAATCTGAAATTGCTCAATTTGGCAAAAATGAGTATCTTTCTGTATCATTTTAGATTATGCAGAAGCCAAAAGATAGGTTTCTGGTTTAAGCTACAAACAAAAATGATACAAATGACCATGGCCTTTTGCTGCTGCTAACATTCAACCACAAAAATTATTGACCGTAATCTTGTTTGAAAGCACCTTGTGATACTGTAATTCAGTCACAGCGGAGCCAAGTTACGCCGCATTCCCAAGCGCAACTGTGTATGTCAGAGGTTAGCATGTCCTTGTGTTTCACCAGCACTGTGCAACGTGCAGTACGGTCCACTGCAATCAAAACAGCACGCTCAAGACGTACGTTTTCTACATTTTAGAGATGAAGACACAAACCTTCACAAGCGTTGATTCTCTGGACCAAAGCTCCGAGTAAATGACACAGAATCAATATGTAAACCCAAATCACTCTGAATCCCACACCTTGTTTTATGTGTAAAGCCTGCTGCACGTGTCATATATACATATATATGTGTATCTTTATTTTTCTCCCTGCAAAGTTGAGTATTCAGTACCCTAAGATGGTTAAATCTACTTATATTTGTGGGGTTTTCTTTATTTATTTATAAATAATAGGAAAACTCCACAATGTTAAAAGAGTCAAGAAAGAGTTCAAGGACATAAGTCCTGTAAAGCAGGATTTTCATTCAGGGTCTATTTTGTTGGAAAGAGAAAGCAGCTAATCAATTGACAGGCGAGGGCAGTACAATTTAATTTTAAGAATGGTTACAGTAGCTAGAGAATGAAAGAGTAAAAATATGGAGCCAGGAGTTAAAGGTCTTAGTGACAGTCATGGGGAACATAGATTGGACTGCTTAACTCTAACTGAAGTCACACGTGGGATAAGTGGGGCCTCAGGGGCAAGGAGGTGAGAATCAGTTGCACGTCCTGGAATTACAGTGGACACAGCAGGAAACACGGCATGACACAGAGAACAAGACTGGCCGCCAGGAGCGGCGGCGTTAAGCCCCAGTCTGCCGCAGGAAACCAGAACATGACTCCACCTCGGTGCAAAATTACTTCCGACCCCAGTAGTTTCACCCAATTTGGACAACGTGCTTTCTAACTTCCTTTTCAAGTTAAAATTTAATTTTTGTCCCTGAGGCATTATGACTAAATCTTAAGGTGCTTCCCAACTTTCTATTTTTTGCTACATGATATATCCTTTGTTGTATCTAATTTTAAGAGGAAAGTTATAATCTCACTAAGCTTCAAAATGATAGTAATATAAAAAAGTCCATTCCTACTTTGTAGAATTGTTTTATCAGTGAGATGACATAAGTAAAGCTTTTTTAAAAAATTTATATATGCACATAAGAGATTATTAAATGTTGTATTAAATATTAAATCATTCATCAATATAAGATAATATACCTTAATTAGAAATGTCAATGTACTAAACTATTCAATAAACAACAGGATAAGATTCTGCTTGACGCAACATATACAAGGGTTGATGATTTCTGTATGTAATTTAGATGCCTTTGTTTACACCTACTGAAAGCATTTAGTAGGATATCTTATTCAAGGTTGAGGAATTAGTGTCTTTGACCCCAAAACAGAAGCTGAAAAGAAAACAAAATCATATCTTTTCTACTTATCCTTTCTGCTACAGATGTTTTTTATTTGATTATAAAGATCCTCACTCCATCCTAGAAAAGACTAACGCCCTCTGAAAGGATATATAAACCACCAGAAAATGCCTTAAGTACACATTTGGAAGGAAAAAAGAGACAAAAGATAAGAATGAGGATATCAATTAGAAGCCTGGAATAAGGCTCAAATATGTTTAGCATAAACATTTGTATATTTCTTATTAGAGAGCAATAAATCGCGTCTCAGCTTTCCATCAATAAATGTAGAGGCAGCTTCCAGTGTAATTTGATTCAGTAAAACAATTCCACTGGGAAGCAAACTGATGGATTCCCTGTGCCAGTCTGTGGATCTGGTTTAATCTGGAGACAGATTTTAGAGAACCAGGAACCACAGAGGAAGAAAACATTCCGTATCTGTCAAGCTATCTCCCCTTAACACTGTTTCTCTTAGCTATGGGAACCACGGAGTTAGTTCAAAGTACACAAGGTGAAACTTGTCGACGAGATCATTTAAGTGGAGACTCATATGTTTTAACAAATCTTAAATTTTAAGAACTTATGTATATGAGATTTGTACACTCCTTAATAAACTGAGGGTTCTATCCGATGTGCAAGGGAGTGTCCCTGTTTTGTAGAGTACAATACCACAGAAACACAATATTTTTAGAAAAGTTTTTCCAAATCTTCTCTAATTAAAAGAAAAAGAGGCACCTGCTGCCTTACTGCACGACAAGCCAATGTCAACCTGAAAAAGTTTCACTAACCTGGAAACAGCTTTCTACTCAATTTCATGCAGAAATGAATTCAATGAGACACACACTGGGCATGTAACTTAGAGGCAAGCCTTAAGAAAAGTATTTTTGAATTATAAACCAAAGTAGTTTGTTGAACACTATTTTAAATAAAACTCATAGTACATTTACCAAAGAAAATAACAAAATGTACAAGCATATGTCAGCTTATGCTACTTTTTGACTGAGATAACAAACAAGAAAGCGATTATCTTTTGTCCTCTGTCAAGGGACGGACCTGCAAGAGCTCCGTCAAAACACTGAGGATCAGCTTAAAAAGACTTTGGAACACAATCATATGTCACCGTAATGAAATCTATGACCTGCTCCCTCAAAACAATATTCTTACTGACCCTGACTCTAGAAATAGTAATAATAGAGACAGATTCTGAAAGAAGATCAATAACTGGGGTGGGAGACTTTGTTGGGCTTGGGCCACTGAGCTCATAAGTGACTCCAGACCAAAGAAGTAAAGGTTGAGGAAAGGACATACATTCATTTCTGTGTGGTTAGAATAACATTCTAGCATGATTTATGATTTGACCTCAGCCACTGGCTCAGGTCTGCATTAATTCCAATCATCTAGACCAAACAAATAACAACTTAAAATATGGAGAAAACCTGCACAAGTATGTGGCCCTTCTCTGGAACTTAAAACTATTTGTAGAATAAATGGCAGAGTGATCTAATTTATTATTTGCTAATACTAAGAATAATAAAAAGGGCATAATCAGAGAATATGGTTACAAATATAGTGCCAATGTTTTAAAAACTGAATAAACTGAGTTTAAAAAAAAATCTACAAACAAGTGTTTCCATAAATGAAGAGTAGGTATATTTGCAAAGAAAAGCTAGAAGAATCAGAATAATAGGTAAAGGGAATGCTATATAATTCGTAACATATTCCTATTTGATTTGGCAAATCATAATGCAGAAATGAGGCAAGATGCAGAAATGAGAGATGGATAATAACATACTAATGTCACTTCATGACTGGTCTATTCTGTATGCTAGAAAAAGATTTGATTAAGGCTTTGTTGTCAACCAGGAAGAAGCCACCCTGCAGACAGCCACAGGGCTCAGTCTTTAGCCTTAGTCCATTTATTATTATTATCAAACACTTGAAAGAGAACATAACTGGCCAATACTTATCAAACACAAACAAGACTATAAAGAATACCTAATGCACTAGCTGAGAAAATTGCAATAAAAAATTTCTTAGGCTGTGATAATGAGAAACATCTCACAAAATACAATTTATTAGCAACAGTGTGCATGCTTAGTTCTAACACAGACCTCCTGATTTCTCAGGTCAGTGGTCTCTCTACTCTTTACCACTTTCATACATCAAAAGAGTGGAGACTTCCAATCAGTAATAAGAACAGGAGGGGAGGGGTCCTGGAGCAATGAGGCCAGGGGTGGGAGGAGAAACAGGACTGGTTTGATCTGGTCTTCCATGCACAAAGTGCTGTGTGTTTAGCTTTCCTGCTTGGTCATTAATCATCCTGAGCACTTACTTAGACTAGAAGTCGCACACACTGGAAGCCCTTGCAAGTAGGATATAACAAAGCTGGAAATCATACCCCTCCCTGGGGGCACAAGTCTCACAAATCTCTACTGAGCACAAATTTTTAAAAAATTTAAAAAGGACACCTGGAAAAATTGTTCAGTGCTTATGCTCATTCTTTAAATGTGCGCCAGATGGACTATAATGAACAACAGCAAAAAAAAAAATAAATAAATAATATCCATCAGACCTTAGATTAAGAAAAAGAGGAAAAATATTGATTGCGATGTTTGAGAAAATGGAAAAGCAACAGGTATTCCAATATTAGACACCTTTAATTAAAAACAAAAAGTAAATGGACTCATTCCCTAATGAATGGCTTTCTTTAGCAGACTACAAAATTGCTTATCAGTTAAGTCTGTTAGGGCAAGAGCCACCTTGACAGGGATCAATGAAGCCAGAGGCCGAGGAGATAGATATATTTTAATGGTAAGCAAAAGAGCTATTTTTTTAAATCCTTTTTAAAATTGAAGCCATTGGAAGAATGTACTGTGTCTTCTGAAACATTCCAGATCATTAGGCATAAAGAAAAATGCAAAAGTGCATCCCCAAAGAGACCATTAAAATATTATTGTAGGTTTAACAAGAATAACTATACGAATTCTGCAAAACGTTCCCCCATTCCAAATTCTAGTGCATTGAGAAATTATAAACATTGCCGTAATTATTACTAGCTCCTCACATTCTATCCCAAGCAATTTCCCAACGTTTCATGGACAGAGCATCTATTACCAGAAGCCTAGAAAACCCCCTCATGAGCTAATAAAGCCTTTGCTAATTACTGCTGATTACAGAACAGATTCATTGACTGTGTGCGTGAAAAGATTTTGTTGTTTTCTTTTATTATTAGGAATATTTTTAAAAGATCAGATATCAAGTTACTTTAAAAAAATTGATTTCATTCTATCTTGTACATGTGAGAACACAGCTTGAATTAAACAACTGCCTTTCTCTACAGCTCCTCCACTCTCCTTCCCCAGGGCCATGACGGCCCTCAGTGAGTTCTTAGTGACCAGCTCTCCTGTGTCCTCCACACCTGGGGACTCAGAGTGTCCAGCATGTTCATCCCCGAGAGAGCTGGCACTTACCTCAGAAACAGGCACCAGGAAGCCGCTACAACACTTTCTGTATGATCTTAGAACCAGGAAATTATCGCTACCATTATCCTCTTGTGGGGTTTCTGTCTGATAATTATATCAAAGAAACCCACTAAGTAATTTGTGATGATACAATACTTTAACAATAGAGATCATTAGTTCCAAAGCTGTCTTTGAGGAATTGATGTCTACAGAAACAATATAAAATGTTTTTTAAAAGATGTAAATTTTAAGTTACAAAAGGACTGAATAGATCTTTTTTTTTTTTTAAAACCAAGAGCATGTATTGGTACATTCTACATATATTGGTCACATTCATTACATTTATTCTGTACCTATACATGGTGCATCTTGGTTCTCCCCCTCTCCCCCGCCCCTCCCCTCTCCTCCCTTCCCT
>PVJO010000891.1:117647-197682 GCA_004026905.1 Hystrix cristata
GAAACAATTCGATGTGTGCTCATGAGTGTCCGATTTATTTCACTTAAGAGTATGTTCTCAAGAAACATCCATTTATATACGAATGACTCTAGTTTATCCTTTTTTATGGCAGTGTAGTACTCCATTGTGTAGAAAAACCACATCTTCTTCAGCCACTCGTTGGTTGTTGGGCATTTAGGTTGTTTCCAAGACTTAGCTACTGAATAGATTTTCTTAAGCATGTTTTCCAGTCTTTTGAAAATGATGATCACAAAACTATGTGCAAATAAGGTGAAGAAGCTTCATTAGGTTAAGACATTGAAATTTTTCAACAGGATATGGTTACTATCATTTGTTTTGTTTTGTTTTGTTTTGTTTTGTTTTTGGTTACTATCATTTGAAAAACATAGTCTGGAAAATGTTATTGTATTCATTGTAGTTATGTCACATGTTTGGGACTTGAAATAATTTTTAAATCAATTTTCCATAGTTAATTGTAGCATATCACTTAAATAATGCTTTTTAATAAAGACTTGATTAATAAAACACATCAAACTTTTGGGAAAAATATGTAGCTGAAAGTGATTTCGTATTCTGACCCTTTCCACGGATTGCAGGAGGTAAAATAAATCAATATTTGCAAACACAAAGTCACATGACGGCACATAACAGCAATTATCTCTGTGCATCAATATACAAAGACAGTTTGACACTGCGCTGACCCCACAAATTTGAGCCATTCTGCTAAGCCCTGCGGGCTGGCCCGGTGTGCAGGGCAACCCAGGGCCACACAGGCCACGGGGACAAGTGAGGCACGGGGGACTGGAGGTGAGCCCAAGCCAAGAGAAGACAGGAGGTGCATACCGAGCTTTGGGGTCCAGCAGTAAAGAGAAAAACCCTTAGTGTTCCAGGAACTAAAGAGTAATCCATCTTCTAAGCATATTCTATAAAGAGTACAGTACCACCCCTCTCTCCCCCGAATGTGAGAGAGGCAAAGGCCAAGGTGAAGAGTTCGAGAGCCAAATAGGAAGCCTCTGAGGTGAGGCTGATAAATTTCTTCGCCCCAATTTCACTTTTCTCACCCCATTCTCCCTCTTTGAACCCCGGCAGCTCCCCCATGCCTGGCACTTGCCTAGTCCTGTATCAGAGACTCAGGTAATGGGGCTGTGATTTCCCCCAAATCATTGACAGGAAGGGGCACTCTACCTCCCGTGACAGAACAACTCACCTTGTCTTCCTAGAAATCGCCTCTTCGCACACTCTGTCCCTCCAATTCAAAAGCACCATGCGACACTCACTGGTAAAATCCTCACACGAGGCCAACTGGTGCAGAGCAGAGGCCACCTGATCGCAGCAAACTCAACCTTCCTACAAAGCCCGAGCTTCTCCGTTGTACCCGAGAATGCCAATTGGAATAATCTGTGTATTCGTGTGTTTGCAGGGAATATGGATCCAAGAAAAGTTGTATTTTTTAATACGCTCAGTAGCAAAAGTTAGGGGAAGGTAAGAGAGCAAGGCAAAATGCTTAAATTTAGAAAAGAAAAAAGGAAAAGTAAGCAAAAGGAAGTGATGGCAAACACCTTTCCTTTCCTCTCTCCCTGGTTTACTCGCTTTGTTCTGGTGAGTCCACACTGAGAGGGGAGGGAAACACCTGGGTGCCTTAGGACTCTCTATTGCTTTCAACTAAGCACAGTGGAGTTTCTTCCCTTAGGAGGCAGTGTCTCCAGGGTGTCTTCTCTGTAGTAACCATAAACCAGATGACCATGTCAAACTCTGTAAAAAGCCTAAGACATCTGATTACCTTTCCATTTATATTATCTCTAAATCAACACAAAATTACTAATTATCTAACTAAATTAAGCTACAATACACATATATGCATCACATTCACACTAAAGGAGTTTTTCATAATTTTCAAATAATGCTATAGAGAATCTGAGTTTGTCACACACTAAACTCAGAAAGTTCCGTACCTCAGTGCTCCATACTGCTCCCCAAGAGGCAGGAGAAAGGAAACAAGATATCCAACCAAGATTTAGTGCGTGGATCCACAGTAATTCTTTAAACACCAGAAGCTGATAAAACTTGCTTTACAATTGCAATTTTATGCTCCAGGCATGTTTCTATTTTTGCCAGGGGATTCAGTTTACATCAATCTCTACCAGTTTATGCACTCAGTGTATAAACATTTTAACATAATAATAATCCTGTATCATAATAGTGAGACAGCACAGTCTACTGAATTGTGTGCTGAATAGCCCTATCCAGCTCTATCTACCTCAAAGGGATTCTGCGAAGATTAATTAGTAGATACCTCCAGAAAGCACCATGAGTGCTTTTGCAAAAATAGTTTACAAATAATACCATGTATTTATTATACTTGCAACTTATAAGATAAAAGGAAAAAGAGGCTATAATATAGCTATAAGATTTTTAAATAGGAATGGTAGTTGGAATCAAAATAAATGAGACAGCTACTGGAAGAGATTAGAGTACTGACAAAAAAATAGGAAATAGGAATACATTATTCCTACAAATACAACAAAAGATGCTGCTTTTGTACAAGTAGTGCAGCAAACCTCTCCCCACAAAGGGTGCAAGTGTCTCTCTGGTTCCTCCAGAAAGTAAGTTCAGCAGGAACCCCTCTTGTCTCACTCACCCCACCGTTCACCCCATACCTGCCCAGGCTACACAGTCCCAGCGCGCACCTTCATAGACCATTTCCTCCAGGGGTGCTCCCGTCAATTCAGAAAAGGACAAGGTGGCACAGGCACAAAAAGGAGACGCACTGAAATGCAGCCCAGACAGTCAACAAACAGGAGCTGGAAACAGTATTAATGGAGGAACAAGTCATTCAGAAGAGCTAAAAAGAAACCATATTTTTGGTTTAGGAGATTAGTGTCACAATTAGGAGGCCACATAAAAGACTATTATTTCTTTTATCCCAGAAGTGCCACTGATTTTCCTGGAGGTAGAGAGACACTTAAAAATCATGTACTTTTATATGCAAATCATTACTAGTATGAATTTCTAAATATTACCTGGTAAAATAAATAATTTTCAATGTTCTAATCCATATAATGTAGCCATTCCTAAAGTATCATTTCCAAATATAAGAATATAGAGTAAAAGAATAGAAACAGAATAAATATATGCATACATAATAAAATTAAAATCAATAGCCTTTATTATGACAATAGATTAACTAGCTAGAAATAATTGACTAGCTAGAAATAATTGACTAGCTAGAAATGATTGATCAGACTATACAAGTCTGCCTGACTCCATACAATCTACTTATGGCAAAAATATTTAAATTTCCCTGAAGGAAGGCTTTGAAAAGACTCAGTACAGGTAAATCTTCAGAGTTGTTCTCATTTTTTTTAAAACCAGTTCCAACTCAAACTTATTAAAAGCTGGCATTTGTAGCTCTTAACAATCGGGCTCTACTCAGCATTTCACATCCTCGATTTCTGTTTCAAAACAAGTCCTAACGTCTACTTAATTTAGACTTCTGTAACTCACTGAAAATGTCAGTCTGTCATTTCCCAAGGTGCCTTTTAAATGTAAAATCCCATGCCTACGGTGGCTCTCCCCCAGTGACACCAGCACAAGTCACAAGGGTTCAAATGCCTCCACCTCCTGCTCATGTTTTCCGTGTGGTCTTGATTAGATCTCCACCTCCTTCCTCGCAGCTGCCCTGCTGACCCTTTCCACAAACACACTGGACTGCGGATGCTGACCGTGTGTTTCTGTCCTAAGAGGTAAAACTCTGCCTTCCACAAGGCATTCACACATGGTATCCTGCTTCACAGATTTGCTCCACTAAAGATGCTGAATATAAGAAGGAATGTTTCAACTTTCCCACGAAAAGGCTATTCTCAATTTCAGTAGAGTGTGGAAGGAGAAAAATACGGTGCCTGCTATGTACGACATTTATGGAAAAGATACATTTACAGAACATTTATACAGTACATGAAGTTTTACCATTATTGTTCATAGTGCATACAACGCGGGTAAGAAGCATCATCTTTCTGACTAAGGAAGCTACAGCAAACAGTATTTCTGCAGGCCTCTACCATGCAGTGATTCAACAGAACTTCAGGCCATTGTTACAATACTGTACTATACTAGACTTGCCTGGAAATATGTGGTGTTTGTTGTACATTTTTTTAATCTTAATTTGTTTGTGGTATAAAATAATTACCACTCATTAAGAAGAGTATGAAAAAATTCCTAAACTACCTCAGGTCCCAACTTGTGGGCTTGGCATTGTTGTAAGGCATGAGAATTGTGAAGCTGAATGAAAGAAATATAGCCCTTATCTTTTTGAGTTTGCAAACCCATACATCTTATATATAGCACTGAAAGGAAGATTCCTATTTGCTCTTTACCAAATTTTCACAAAAACATGATGCTAGCAGCTGGTTTTTTCCCATCCCTGTGCAAATATAACATACTACATAGATGTCCTGTGGTCACCCCTGTTGCTCAGTGTTTGAAAAGTCTTGCTCAGGAGGAGCAAGTTAATCTTGCACGAGCAAATCGCAGGGTTTCTCCCAGTCATACCGGCAGAAAACCTCCCTTTCTCTGTTTTCCACCTCACAGCGACTTCCAAAATTCCATCTACGTGCAACCCCTTATTTGATCATCTGACTTCCTATCTTACCTATAAGCTTGACTCTTCGTGAGCCCTATTCTTTAACTGCACATACTAAGGCCTCCAGTCTCAAACTGTATCAAGAGAAGTCAAAGAAATCAGATCTGACTGCTCTCAATTTCTTGAGACAAATCTAAAAATTTCTGTGCATCATTACTTTTATGTCATTTCCATTATTCTCAGAAATGAGCTCCCTTTTTCATGACCGAGCGATGCCTTTGACTATTTATTTTCCTGGATCTCATTCCATTCATTATCAATTTGATGTGTCTTTCACATTCCCTTTCTACCTGCTTCTCTCCATTGGTCTTTTATAAATACAGTGTTGCCTCGGTACACAAACACTTTTGTTTGTAAACAGTTTGGTTCACAGACAGAAGCATTTGGCAGAATTTTGTTTTTGTTGGCAAACTCTGGGTCCAGTGACAAACACAACCATGGCCATCTCTCCTACACAAACACAAACGTGGCCATCTTTTCCAAAATTGTACAACAAATTAAATTCATGAATGAAGATACTACTGTATGCTCAAGTAGTTTCTTACATTTTGAAAAGCCTCCATTTGGTTATAAATACCCTGTGAATAAGGTCCAAACAATCTCTTCTCATCCAAATTTCTATTCTCAATCTCTTCTTCCTGTATTATATCATCACTACTGTCTTAGCAACCCACTGAGCTATGACTTCTTCACCCAAAACTCTACCAGAGGCTTCTTTTTGAAACTCACTAATTGTTCAATCTAAATGTCATTTTTTTTTGGTTTCTACCTCTGTGATAGCTTCCTTCTTGATACTTGGTTACTCTGGCTCCTATAAAACTTAGTTTTGAGTTCTACATATATATATTTATTTTTTTTTTCTTTTGGTGTTTTTCAGACAGGGTCTTGCTATGTAGTTGAGGCTGGCCCCAAATTCATGCTATGTAGTTGAGGCTGGCCCCAAAAATCTTCCTGCCTCAGCCTCCCAAGTGTTGGAATTAAAGGCATGCACTACCATCTCCGGCTTCATTGTATATATATTTTTTGCTTGTTGTCATTTGAGGATTGTCTTTATATCTTTCACAGAAATGCATGTTACTCAAGATTCAATTCTTGGTGTACATATATAACATTTTAGCATGTTCAATTCTAAAATTTATATCAGCCCATTTATATGCTTTTGGGTTAATAATAAAAATAAATCCAGATTAATTCTTGAATTCACTGAAAAATAATTCCACCTGCTTATTAAATTTTGTAGCAAGAACTTTACCAAATAATATTTTTCTACTTGTCCTTTAATCACTTCTAAAATTTCATGGTGATTCTTTAAGAATTTTATAATTCAGAGGCATATGGAATAAATAAAATTGTGACCAATTTTAAACATTTTTGTGATGTTTCTGACCTTGGAGTTCCAAGAAAGTTATCTCTCAAAGACTATTCAACCAAACATTAAAATATACTGTATTATATTATCAGCACATTGAGGGGAAGGACTTTTATTCTTCCTAGTATTCTGGATTATTTTCCCCTTCGTATTTCACAGTTAGGTATTAAATTATATATAACATTAAATACATAATTTAGTAAAATCCAAATATAAAGTGAGAATTCTTTAAAAATGGGCAGATGAGAAAGTCTCTCTCTAGTACCATGTTGCCCTAATCTCATGAACTTTCTCTTTTCTCATCACAATACATCAGCTGTCTTCCATTTTCCATTGTTTCCCCCTTCAGAGATGCTTTCCCCTCCCCCCCATCTACGGACAGCCTATGACCTAGACCAGGGCTTCCCAGAGCAGGGTCATCACATTAGAGAGATCTGAAGTACAGATGAGGAACAAACATTTCTAGGTCCCACTAAGCTCCTGTGAGTTATTTCCAAGGGACAGAGCCTTTGGATGGTCATGTTAAAGAACATCACATAAATGTTAGTCACTCTAACATTTACAAACCAGTGAAATATAATCTAAGTCCTGGAAACTCTTGTTCACATCAGAGTTTGGAGAGCTGTAGTATGTATTTCAAGGCACTGAAATGTGCAATTATATTATCTCCCGAGAGCACCACGATTAGCATTAACGTTACCCCGTATACAGTTCATTGCACGTGAGTCTCTTCCAGGAAATGAGTCACTATTCAAATTTATAAACCCCAAGTCCAGTCTGAGTACAAAAGTATTGAAATAAAATGCTAGATTTGTATAGTTTAAATGATCAAAGATCAAATTACTTGAACAATGCATTTGATTTTCTATTACTGTCCCATCAATGCAATGACATTAAACGTCTCTTAAAAATCATGCTTTTAAAAAAGAGTAATTTATCCTACAGGACTATACTTTTTAATAACATACTTGAAGTTTTCAATGAGCCATCTTTAGGCTCTTTTTTCCTCCTTTAAAGCTTCAGCCACTTATAACAGATAAATACAGAAAATTTGACCTATGTCATCTTAATATACTATAGGCCAGTGAAATAAGTTTTAGAAACTTACTCTAGGTTTCCATATCAAAGCAATCTGCATTTAAACAAGACACAAATTGTTAGGTATTTTATAACGCTATAATTCAAGGAAAATTCCAAGGATGTATTCAACAACATTAATTTAACATTTTATTTTTCATGTAGTATATAAAACGACGTATCTTTATACTGCATAAATGTCATGTTGTAACATAATGGCACTATATTTAGTAACTTCAAGACAGTATTATTAAAAGACAGTTGATTTGTGAAGCAGTAACACAATCAAATGGAGAACCATTCCATTTTATGATTTTTCACAACTGAAAAACAGCCTGATAAGCTGACTGGGAAAAGATAGAAACTAACTAACTAAGATAGATTCTCCATGTGAATCTTGGGATATTCTTTCTTGGGTAGAAAGGTGGCGATTCAGCTCTCTACTCTAGGGCAAGTAAACGCCTCATCTTGATTTACACTACTTCTGAAGGCAGAATTATATTTCGGATTTTAAGAAATGACTTCTACCACTATTCAGATCTTTTCAGTATTCAGAGAGCTAACACTCAAAGATATACAAATGCACTTAAGTGCACATGAAAAGAATCCCAAGTTAGATACCCACTGGTAACTCGTTAGAATGCAAATTCTGAATCACTGGGTCCCACCGCATGAGACACCCTGAGTGTGGGGCACAAGGTCTCGAGTCTGGAAAACACTGGAGTAGAAATTAGGGAGAAGGGAGCATTAGACTCTGGGACAGAGAACCGGACGGTGCTCGAGGATTCTACATACAAGCAAGTTAATTCTTCCAAACTCTCCAAATGTCTAACAGAGTTAAGTTTAGGCTCCTAAGCTTATGGATGTAGAAGCAGCACACTGAAAAGCTTCATCATCAGAGAAAACCTCCAAAGATCCATTTCAGACATACAAAGCACAATGAGCAAGAAATTAAGGGTACACTAAGAAATGCAAAGCAGGAAATAACAAACGTTACTAAACGCCACTCACTGAATTCCCAGTGTACACCAGGTATTGGACAAAACATTTCATACACTCTTGCCTTATGGTTTAATCTCCACAACAGCCTCACGAGGAAGACACTAAAAACAAAAGTTAAATGTAGTAGGCAGAACAACTGCTCCTTGAAAATGTCTGTACACTTATTCTAGAAACTCAGGAAGGTTGTTTGATGGCAAAGGGGAAATAAGGTTGCTAATTAGCCGACCTTAACAGAAGAGGAAAACCTGGATTATCCAGGTGAGCTGAATGTAACAGGACTCTAAAGTCGGAGAGGCAGATAAGAGTCAGATGAGTGTAATTACAGGAGAGGTTAGACATAGAGTCAGAAGGGGCCACAAGCTAAGGAAGGTGGGCGCCTAACCTCCTGCAGCTAGAAAAGGTGAGGAGACAGATCCCCGCAGAGCCTCTGAAAGAAACACCCCGCCAAGGCCTTGATTTTAGACCGGTAAGAGCCACGTCAGACACAGGACTTACAGAAATGCAAGATCATAAACCTGGTTATTGAAAGCCACTAAATCCATGATAATCTGATTTGGCAGTGATCAGAAAACTAATAGAGCCCGTAATATGTGCACTGATAAGGGGCTGAGTTAGAATATGAACTCAGATTTGAAATTTTTTCCACAGGGTCATGTTTTATTCCAATCAAAACACCATAAATACATAATATCAAATAGCTTTCCCAGTGTACTATACTTCATGGTTCTCGGGAAACAGACAGTAATCTCTGCAGGAATACTATATTCTTTTCCAAAAGGGATCATCTACCAGCATCAAGTTTGCAGATGTGTGTTTTTTTTTCAGTCAGTAAGGTGTTATTTTTGGTCTGTTTCTTGCCTTGTAACATATTCTCTACCTCTCTGGCTCTGATAATTTTCTGTTGTCTTCTATTTGGCCCAGGTCATACACTTGGCATACCATTGTGGGCCTGAACTTTCCCCCCCTTTTTCCAAAACACAACATGTAATGTCCATTCAGGACAGAGCACACATGTACGCCCTGTGAATTCTGCCTTTGCCAATCTCGGATGATACGTAACCCTTCTTCCTGGATACACTGAGACAGTACTTCCACCGCAGCATTTGAATTTTAATGTAATTATTTGTTAACTGTTTTATATTCGCTCTAAGACAGGAAGATACTCTAGGCTAGGATATGAGCTGTGTTTAATTAATAGTTGCAGCCCAACACCTAAAAGAATTCCTACCGTACAGAAGAAATTGCAGAATTCTTTGTTAAATCCACAGAAGTGCCCTAGTAGTCCAAGAATAGCGGCTGGAGTGAGACAACATAAGCCATCTGATGTATACTGGCTTTGTAATCCTGACTAAGAAAACTTCATCAAGCCTCTTAAATTTCCTTCTTTCTAAAACAGACATCCTGATATTTCGCTTCATCCAATTGCTATTAAAACCAAAGTAGATAATGCAAGTAAGGATGTCAGTACAGTGTGTAGAGCTAACTGTTGTTCGGTTTCTACTTTATTTTGCTATAGAAAAAAAATCCGAGCCTGAGTAAAACATACGGAGGAGAAGTTTATTTCTTTGTATCCCAAAGCTAGAAGTGGAAGATGGGCAGGTGCAGGCAGTTGGTTGCTGGGGGAAAACACTCTGATTCCAAGACAGTGAGCTGTGGTTTCTTCCTCAGAGAGGAGGAACAATGTTTTATGGTGGAAAGCGGAGTGGCGAGGGAGGCTCCTTTATAAGACCCTTTACCCCCTCAGAATAGTCTTCATGATCTAATCACCTCTGAAAGTCCCGACCTCTTTACTGCTATTACATTGACAAAATTTAAACTACATCTGGGGCAGAAAAACATCCAAGCCATGGCAATAACAGTCATATACAACAGGCCTTCACAGACCGTTACTGACCGGCTGTTTCACCGAACTGTGTCTTCTGAAAGCCTGCCAGAAATACCAAACATCCTGTACCAGCCTATCTTAACCACTGAAGTAACCTCCTAATAAAGTTTAAGAGAACAGCAAGTCCAGACCTTTTCCAAAGCAACACGCCAGGTCAAAATATTCTTCCAGGAATTACCTGAGATAGAGCTTGTGGTGTCCACTATAATTAATATAATTAAGCTATGTGAGGAAAGAGGAGGCAGCCACATTGACAAAAACAGAATTCACTTGAACAATCCTTCTGCGACTTCCCAGTACAGATAATTCATGTGCAAAGAGCACAAGACAGATGGGCTTCCTGCCCACACGCTGTGATCAGGTGGACACAAGCTGAGTACAACACACGTGAAAGAACCCGAGGAAAGCCGGTAGGACGTCCCAGTAAGATGGACACTCTGTGCTTAGAGCTGGGGAAGAGTTTTCCTCAGTCCTTGCTTTTGTGGCTTCCCATTTTCCACCATGTCACACATTTTCCATTAGAGCAATAAACACTTCTCACTTGACACACAAATATCTAAGCATATTCCTTAAATGTATTTTGCAATTTTAGTCTATTTTACTAAGTTTAATTATATAAGCAAATATTCTTCAAAAAGAAGAAATCGATAAACATGTTCTATAATCACTACGCACAGATGACTGTTATTCCTAATAGTGGTGCCAATCATCAGTCTTTCTAAGGTGTCTACTAGGGGTTCAATGGCAGTCTTCCCTCAAGACAGCCTTCCTCAACCCACTTCCTTGGTTGGTCTGTAAAGAAACCGGTCTCCTCTTGTCTTTGTTCAGTGCACCCTCATACTTGCAACCACTATTCCTCTCCTGCCACTTGAACTGCCAAATGGTCTTTGGTGTCCTCCTTTGTTTCACAGAGTCCAACTTCCTTTTTCATCTATAATTAGTGAATTCTACAAATGTCTGTCAGTATTTTGTAAACTTAGTTTTATTAAGTTAATTTATCACATTAAGTTTTGGGGGCAAAAAGATAAAACTTATAGCATTTAATTTCTCATTTTGGAAGACAGAGGTTACATTCGAAATTAACATGAAACATAGCTGCTATAACCAACAAAATTTTCAAGAGTTAGCTACATACAATATTGTCTAGGCAGCCAATTTTTGCTGAACCATTATGACAGGTTAAGACATGCTAGGCATAAATGCAATACATATAAACCTCTGTTTTGTCAAAATTCAAACATTTTATTAAAGAAAATAAATGCAGAAATAATTATAATTTTGTAAGCATAAATAAATGACAGAGGACTGACCAACTCAGAAAGAAATGAAAGACTTTGGGGAATGCAGCCAGAATCACTAAAAGATACATTTGTGGGGGTAGGAGGAACTCAATAGAAGAAAGCTTTCTAGGCATACTTGAGACCCTGGGCTAATTTCTTAGCATGAAAGAAAAAATAATCCATTTGTGGAGAAACAAGAAATACATTAGGATGCACATAAAGAGGTACATAGCTGTATATGTGATTTCCTTATACCGTAAGGAAATCCTTAAATTAGCAGTATTTGATTTTCTTTCACAAGTTAACTGTCTGATTAGTTTGCATTTGAGATTCACTATGCAAGTAGCACAGGAAAAACCACTGCAAGCAAACACTTAATGCAGGAAAAAGAGATTGAAAATGGAAAGAGTATTTTCATGCTAAGTATGTTCAGGTATACGTGGAATGTGGAATGTGTGATCAGCAAACATTTCTATGATTCAGTATGCTGAGACCAGCTTTGCTGATTGGACCAGGCGCTTCTCAGGTTCATTCAGAAGTGATTCCTTCTACTTGTCTCCTCCAAAACTGATTAATTACCAAAGGGCTGTGGCAGATGAGCCAAAATAGTCCAGAAGTCCACGTAGACACGCTGTGAGCCAATGCGCTTAGTCTACAGCGTTTTAGTATCTGCATCACTGGCAGCATCAGACCGCACCCTACACAGGTAGAATCATGGCTGGGAATATGATTTTTCTTTTAATTAGTGCATGTTTGCAGTACATAATGAGTATGTCCTTCACAGGGAGGTGGTGCACGTACACACATCTTAATTCTTTCTTCATCCACTTCCCCTCTCCCCCTCTCCATCTCTCCGCCTTTTGGTTCCCTTCCTATTTGCAAAAGATCTATCTCCCTGGTTCCTGTTATCTGCCTTTTATTTTGCTCTTTAGTTACGCGTTGGGTTTCTCATAAAAGAGAAGCCATGCGATATCGAAGCTTGTGCATCTGATGTATTTCACTCAACATTAGGGTCTCAGTGTCCCCATTTCCTACAGATGACTCGAATCTATTTTTTTTAAAGGCGAGCAGGCAGTTCCAAGCACAGTAAAGAGGCACTGCTCTAGGAGAGATGTCAGCAAACGTTTTCTAAAAAGACCTCCTGGGAATCATTCAGGTCTTGCAGGCCCTCCGCTCCGGCGTAACTGCAGTGTTATCACAGAAGCACAGACATGTGCCATGTGCCAACAAACCTTTATTTATGAACACTGAAATTCTGTTTTACATATTGTATGTGTTACAAAATATTATTCACCTCATCTTATTTTCCCCAACCATGTAAAACTTTAAAACCATTACTGGATGGTTCGCAGGATGTTTGAAAGCAGGCTACAGGCTAGACTTGGCCTGCCACTCTTCATTTCCCAACCTCCACTGGAGATATGCAAAATCTTTAGGGCAGGACTGATTGTAAGTATCTCTTACGTATAAAGCAAGAATTATTAAAAATCGGTCCTCAGGAGGAAAAATAGGATTAATTTTTATATCGTAATTAAAAGGCAAGACTTCACAGTAAAGGTAATGATATACTGACATCATGTCACAGAAACATGTAAAAGATGCAACAACCTAATTCAAGTGGAGAAAATGGACTTTGATGCAGTAAAATAAGTGAAGCACTAAGTTCAAAATGGATCAGAGTTGCTACTTCTGGTTGTTGCTATTATCATTCGTGGTCAAATGACCTAAATGCTACTTACAGTCCTAGCAAACCCAGGTGGTAATCTTGCAATTTAGTTTCTATAGTTACAAATTAAACCAAGTGTTTTAAATAGATTTTAATTCTCAAAGAATAGGTTTTCTAAATGCTGAAAACAAGACACATATAAAACCAGTAGAATTTAAACGTCAGGATCCTATGACATCACCCCGAATTCCGCACGTGGCCAATAGACTACATTGTACCAATTACACATAGTCCACGATGGTAAATACTAGGAGAGAAAAACATGTTTCAACTTGCATCCTTTCAGAGGATGCTACGAAGAACATGAAAACCATCAGCATCCCCCAAATCAACGTTGATCAAGTCTGTCTTCTCCTCAGAAGGTTCCATTACGCTGTTGCTGCCCTCTGAGCAGAGCCAAGTCTCAGTGCCCCGACCCGGCTCCCTCCCTGACCTCGCTGCCCCTCCTCCTCCCTGCTCCTGGCCCACCAGCCACAGCAGCTCCTGCTCCAGGCTTCTGGCATCCTTGGTCACAGGGCCTCCGCCCAAGTTCTTCTCCGACCGGAAGTGTTCTCCTACTAGACGTCCACATGCCTTATTCTGACATCTTCTGTGCTCATGAATCATCTCAATGAATTCCACACCGACTATTCAACGTAAAAGTACAACCTGTCTCTTTGTCAACAACCAGACCCGAGTCCCACTACCCTGCTGTATTTTCTTTTCTGTGGCTATCATTGCTGTCCTGCCTTCCTTATGATAGTAGCTACTTATTGCCTATCTCTGGACGCCCCATCCCTTACCCCTAACAGAAAAGCTTCTGCGGAGAAGTACTTTCATTCTATTATTCTCTGGCACTTTGAAAATTGAAAAAAAAAATAGTGTCTTGCCTGAAGAAGACTCTTGGAAAATATTTGTTGGGTAAGTAAATGAATGCCGTAATGGATGGTCTATGTCACTTTTTAACACACAGCCATACAAATATAGCAATTATCTAACTGCACAATTTCAGCAACACAATTCCATTTTCCCCAAAATAATGTTCTCACTCACATTGTCTATTTCAGATCTTAAAATCAGAAATTTTCTTTTTAGTTTACCCAAATGCCCTGATGCTTGGTACAAGGTACACAGGCCAAAGTAGTATTTTTCCTCACTCTTAATGTCTTAAAGATAACAGGTGAAGATATTTACCGTACTACAGTTAAACTCTGCAAATAACTGTTACTTGAAAACATAAGATAGCACATAAGAAGTTCAGAAAAATGTTAAACACAAAAATACATTATGACTTCAGGCACAGAGTATCTTCATTTTAAACAATATTAATTTACATAATTTTTAAATGCAGAGTGTCTAACACTCAGAACTACTAAATGAATAAATTAACTGGCCTGCACGTATAGATTACTAGGATCTTACCTTAGAGATAGACAGTCACCATTGCTAGTCTATCCTTTGATAACTAAATCACCTATCTCCACTGCTGGAAGATTGTATTAATTTATTCTTCCTTTTAGAATAAAGATATTATCACAATGATTTATGTTCTAGATCTACTTAAGCTAAAATAAGATGATTTACATTTATTGTTTTGTCTGCTGCAGGTAAATTATTCTGTAGCACATTCAAAATGAGGTCCACTAAGAACAGTAGATAACATAGCTAACTTCATTCTAAGTTACTACAACTACTAAATTACAAATAAACAAAAAAGCAAATCAGAAATAAACTGAAAAGTTCTTCATTTTTATAAGAAGTTAGAACAAAGAGACTATCCTCTGCCTTGGAGTTATTTACCTTTCCTTTGCTTTTATTTTTCCAGCTCAGAAAATAGATTTGGAATAAATCAAAAACAAAGTCTTCCACGCTAACATCAACAAATCTTTCTAATTTTACCTTCTTTGTGATTTCAGGAGGATTTGGTAGCCTTACCTATCCCCTTTTGGAAATAATTTCTACCTCAATATCCTATCACTCGATCTCCCGGTTTTCCCTTAATTCTTTGTATCTTTGTTAACTCTGGTATCCTCCTATTTAGGCCCCAAAGTAGACTCAAGAAACTGGACACTTCTAAAGACTATTTGAAGTGTTAGTTTTTTTATGCTTTCTTCCACTATTTGTTTTCACTGGGCAGCACTAGGTCCCATTGATTTCTATCAGTATCTTCTTGCTGATGACTCCAAAATCTATTTCCGTAGTTGAGGTATTTCTCCTGACTTGTAGGGTATTCAAACCATGAGTCAATTCTACCTGGCTGGTGTACAGTCACCCAATCAGCATCTCCCATGCCCACCAGTCCCAGTACAAATGCACACGAAGGCACAATCTTCCTCCTGGCATTTAACCTGTGCCTGGATAAATGGCGTCACAGCCGGATCCACTGGCACGCCTGGAAAACGGGGCTTGCCCTCCGCCCTCCTTCCCTAAATCTACATGCCAAATAACTCTCACTTCCTGTCAATTCTCTCTCCAAACCATTAACGAAGCCAACTGACTAGATTTAGCCTGCACTGGGAGTGGACTATTTCAGGCCCTCTGCCCCAGCTTCCTTTTTTTTTAATGGCCTCTGAACTCTACTTTAAATTTGTTGGGCTTTCTCCTCATTTTCCCTGTTACTGGCATTGCTTCAAGGGGCCAAGATCTCCATCAGTCTGAGATGATACTGTGGGAGCATGCAGGACTATATACATAAAGGTTACCTATGTCTGAAGAACAGGCCAGAGTATAAATACTTGGTGACCTCATCTATTAGTGCAGTAGCCCTGTTACATTTCCAACCAATTCCTCTCCATGCCACTGTCGGGACAATTTTTGTAATCAAGTTCTTTAACGAGGTTTGCTAGCATACTGCTATTATAAACCATGCATTCTTCATAAAAATGACTCTACTACCTCAAGATGCTAGAAGAATCTCTGCTATAAATGATTATCTGAAACTAGAAGACTGAAGTTAAAACTGTGGCATAAAGATTCATTACTCACTTTTACTCTATTAAAATAAATTGTTGGTGCAAATTTTTCTTTTTAGGATGAAAAGATTTTCTTTAAAACACTAGGATTATCTTCGCATAGAATTTAAAGAGCACAAGATTTCTCCCACGATTGTAACCCCGAGAGCTGATTGTCCCCATTACGGCGCTGTTCAAGAACGATGTGAAGTCTGGAGACCTCCGGACCAGCACAAGAGCTCACGCTGAGGAGACGAAGCCTTACCGCCGGCGCAGGGCAACGCGGCCCAGACCACCCTCTCAGGACCCGCCTTCACTAGCTCTGGGGCGTTAAAATTACCCCGAAGGCTGCTCGCGCTTCGGCCTCGGCTTACTTGGAAGTGTTGCTGCTCTTGCCTGGTAATCTACAGGGGATGGGAGAGCTCTTTCCACAGAAACCGGCAAAATGAAACCAAAACAAAGAACAAGGAACTGGACCCTTCCAGTTAATGTCACTACTGAAGGTGGCAGCATTTTATACCAGGAGGCAAAACTACCAAATATATTTTAACTTTCTCTATTATCCACGATTCTTGGTCTCCCACAGAATAAGTAATTCCCATGAATGTAAATGCTACAAAATACACAAAGCACTCCTTCGTATAAGGGAAGAAAGTTGTTTAATTACAAAATATAACAAACAAGTAATCCCGGACAGGTTTAATGGAAATCTTGGCTCATCCAGATACTTTCAGTGTGTGACATGCACAGATCTTGTCGATTTTTGAGTCTCTGCAATCGGGAATTATATGAAATAATCATTAAAGCCCTTCAAAGGAGCAAGGGAGGGGCAAGTCACTGCAAAGTCACAGCAGTTTCAGGGCTGGATGGCTGGCAAACCTGCCAGACGGCAGGGTGAATGGTAGCTCCTCTTGTTCCTTTTGCGCTATTTCTGTATTTCCTTTCTAAGCGGTATTGTTTGTGAAGATGAAAATAGTTCTTGATTCTACTTGTCTTTTGAGTATTCTCTTCTTGATTGCCACACAGAGACTTAAGCATGAAGTGTGAAAAATATGGGGCCGCGAACTGACATGCTCCTCAGTAGATTTTTGAGGAACTCCTTTTACAAAATCATGACTTCATTGAGTCGTGAGAGGGACCTCAGTGCAGACCAGTTATCTCTCCACTAAGAGAAGCTTGAACTGGACTTTTCCTTTAACTTTGTTTTTTCACTTTACAACAATCACCATTTTTGGATTCATCATCTACATCATTAGCTTAGAGATTTAAAGTTACCTTTTTTCCACAAAAAGACCATAAAATGTCACCCTTGAAAAGTCTAGGCATTTTCTACTATAATAGAAAACTGTGGTCAGTTCACAGAAAATGAAAGAAAGAGGAGGAAAAAACAAATGTACTAGAAAGTGAAGAGAGCTTGTTCTGGCTGAGAAATTTAAAAACAGATGCAGAAGAGAAAAATAATCAGTAAAACAAAACAGAAACGACCCATTTAGAGTTAACGTAAAAATACAATGTATTCAGCAAGAAAAAGACTCCACATGCAGATTGAAAAGTGTGTCTTTCAGAAAAATGTAACATCTGTCAACTATCCCACGGAAAATTAAAATGTTTCATTTTTTACATAAAAAAATCAAAATCTTTTTAACTCTCACTTCCCAATCAAATACTGATTCATCCAGGAGATCTCAAATATAATTACACTGCATAAAATTAGTATCTTTGGTCTAATCAATTCACCAATATTTATAATGTATTATTGGCAGGTGTTATGACAGTTGCTACAGTAGATAGAAGGAAACAGAAGAATTCATACCTGCAGCTCAACAAAAATATTCAGGGACCTTATAACTCAGTCGTGAAAGGCAAAATAATGATAAGGCAGATTTGACTTAGATTTACCAGGAATTAGGATAGTAGATAAATGGAATAAGCTAATAAAAGTAAATGAAAAGCACAAGACAAGTGAAAGAGAAACTAATTTAGAAGAGAGATGTCACCGTGGAAGGTATTTTCATAAAGCAGAGCTGAGGCTGGATATGAGAACTAGAGAGAGCTCCAGGGAGGAGTCACCCCGCTCACCAAGGATGAGGAGTTACCAACCTACTGCTACTCCACAGGATTAGAGTCTTGCTTCAGCAAGATTCATGCTAACTAACCTGGCGGCGTCATCAAGACTGACATTATTTCTACTGCAAACACCACAGAGGTTTGAAATACAAACTTATTTCAAAGGAAATATTTTAAAAGAATCCGGAAACCATTTGGGGCTGGGTATGTAGCTTAGTGATAGTGAGCTTACCTAACAAAACTGAGGCCGTGTGTTTGACTAAAAGGAGTGGGGGGAGGCAGCCAGTGAGACGTAGGGTGATGGCTGACAAGGCATGAGGAAAAGGGTTCGTTTTGGATTCGATGAATGTTAGGTGACACATAAACATGAACATTTTTGTTGGGCAGCTAGGAAGAAAGTTCAGAAGAAAATATTTCTCGCACATGCGTCCACACACACCCCCTCAGAGCCAGGACAGAGACAGACAGAGACAGAGAGACGGAGGGGAAGAAGTAGAAGGGGGCGGAGGGAGAACACGTGAACCTGTCACACAAGGACCTATTCACATCGCGTGCAGCATCAGTCCTAAGATCATCAAAGCTGAAAGGCAACTTGCAAATACTTTTAAAAGAAATACAGAATAAAATAATTTCAGGGTTAAGAAGGGCTTCTTAACCAAGATATGTGTTCTTTATAATCTGTACATGAAAAAAAATCAATGAAATCATCCAAATTAAAATTAAAACATTTTGTCCAATGAAATATAAGTAGAAAAACAAGCCCAAACTAAGAAGTACAGACAAATATGTCAAAGAATTAATAAATATCGAGAAAGCCAACCAGTTGATACTAAGCAGATAAATCAATAGAAAAATGGATTTTGCTCATAAAAGAGAATGTTGAAGAAGTATAGACCCAAATAAACATTTGAGAATGTGCCGCATGTCAGTGTTTGAGAAATTCAAATAATTGGAGAAATTCAAATTTTGACCCCAATTTTGCCCCTACCCAAGGGGGGAAATATCTGAAAATGCACACATGCCAAGGGCTAGCGAGAACACTTAACAATAAAATCACATAGTGCATGTTAGAACTGCAATTGCCAACAGTGCTGGCAAACAAGCGGAGTCATCAGTCAAACACACACACCAGGCCACTCAGCAATGACTACTCAGCAATATTCCACACATTCGAAGGAAGGCTTGGTGTGACATTTCTAATATAACAATTAGAAACTGAGAACAACACAATACCTGTAGGTGGAACACTAAATAATTAATTTTAGCTTATTCAATAATGGAAAACCATACTCAGTGAGAAAGAACAACGAAGATGTGAAGTGGGGGCAGGGGTACCAAGTTGCAAAACAAAAATGCCCAAAACTTGATAGAATTTGTAACATTTTAAATGTATAAAACTTAAAGTATCTGTTCTTATATAAGGAAAAAGGACAGAATTGGTGAACACAAAATTCAGAACACAGTTTTCCGTGGGATAAAGGAAGGATGAATATGGAGGGACTCAGGAGATTCTGGTGAGATATTTTAAGAAAGGGTGTGTGTGTGTGTGTGTGTGTGTGTGTGTTTGTGTGTGTGTGTGTGTGTGTGTGTGTGTGTGTGTTTGCTTTTTATGTGGTGCCAGGGATCAAACCCAGGGCCTTGCACGTTAGAAAGTATTCCACCACTGAGCTACATCTCCCGCTATTTAAGCAGATTTATGTATGTGTGTACATGTGTTTTATTATTCTTTATATCTCATGCATAGTCAAATGCTCATAAAATATTTCTTCAATACTAAATATTTATAAACAACACTGACTTAATAGTTAGAACTGTTTACATGAAGAAGAATGACAAAGAAGGAAAAGATGAAAAAGTGGTCACAGAAGAGGTGGATTGTCTTTTTCCGGGAGGGGGTATTTTAAGGAAAATATGGGCTTTGGGGACTAAGGAAGGAAAGGAGGGCCTAGTTATATCACAAATGTCACACAGAAATCAAAGAAAATAGAGAGGTAGGGAAGCTTAGAGATGCCTTCCCACTTTGAGGCGGTAATTTTCAGATGCATGGAAGGGATGATAACCAAGCTTACAAGGTTTGAAAGAGGAATTTGGGAGGAATTAGAGACAGAATGTAAAGGCCACCCTCTGAGGAACTCTGGCTGGGAAGAATAGATGTCTGGGAGCAGAGCACACATGTTTTTCAGCTGGATGAAACCTCTCTGCGTGTGGAGAGACAGCTGGCTACCAGTGAGCATGCGTCTACACTGAGCAAGGCCAAGAGAAAGGAAGAAAGACGCAGGACAAAGCAGATCATGGTGAGGATAATTATGTCACTTTTAAGTAAATAATATTATAACTTAGAGCACTAAAAATGATGGGGTTACTATTCCATATTAAATGTCTCTCCACTCAACAGTCAGAAAATAGGTCAACAGGTTATAAATGACAAATTTGTTACATAAGAGCTTCTTAGTTCCTAGACTGAACCTTCCCCATTCTTTGTTAACTTCCCATAAAGTCCAATCCCTTGAAAACTCCCTAGATATATTTTACAGACAACTCTTATGTAAGGCTGGGCCACAGGCATCATGGCCCCTGCTTTCCCATTCCCTGGTGCAAGGACGAGATTCTTTCCTAACCAGGGCATGCTCCTCCGGGGGTCAGACAAGGGAGGTGAAGGATAGGGTGTAAATGCAGCATCGCATCCTGGTCAGGACTGAAGGCAGAAAGGGTCGAAGAGTCTAGAGTCTAGGGGGTGTCAGAAGACCTTAGGGATCCTCTGACTAGTACAGACATATCCAAGACCAGATGCAGGAGCCCTGACCTCTCCACGTGCAAGGAGACAGTCACGTGGCATCCTCGTGGTAGCTGCTGCATGAAACAGAGTGGCTTCCTCCCATCTGAGTTACCACCTCCAGAATTGGTTACAGCAGGAGCCTTCTAACGAAGTCAAGAACTCTGATCACACTCAGGAATGAAAGTTTTGCATGGCCATGTCGCAATAAAATGCCCAATGTCACTCTAATTTGTATTTTCCAAATGATTCTTTCCAAATTAACATACGTATTTTTCTAACTCTTTCCTTCTTTTAAGGTTAATGAATAACCACCAATATCACAGAAAGTTTCCCACTCTCAGACTGGTACCAGTTCACTCCCTCCAAGAAACAAAGAGGTTTAAGAAATTGCCCTTATCTACTCCTTAACAGTGTCAGTGAGATTGCAAACAGAAAATAAAACTTTTTAGTAAGTGCACCACCAAGAAACCAATGCCATTCATTTATATCATGCCTACTGGAAGATGCAAAAATACCATACAATGAAAAGTTTTTGGTTTTCTCTCTTCTTTTTAAGCCTAGTAACTCTGTCTCGCCTAACTGCAACTGTGCTTGCCGATGTTAGCTATAGACAGATGACCAAGATTTTACTCAAAGGCATAGATGGACTGTGCCTTCTCTGTATCTGTTTCCGGTCACTCTAAGAGGAGCAAGAAGATACACATGGTCTCACTGGGTGTAGAGATGAGTTGTTTGGAAGTTTACATGACTGAGATACGAGAATTGTTTCTGTAACATGAGCTCTTTCTGGGCTTCAGTGGGATTCGAGACTGAAATTCAGTTCAGGGCATAACCTCATGACACAGCAGACCACTGACTTTAAGTCAGCATGGTGACAACTAAGAAGCAGTGGATTAACTTGGCCTCCTGTATTCTCTGCTGGACGCTCTTCCAAAAAGGGTTCTGATGGAGGAAGACCCCAAAACAAGCTCACTTAAGCTCTGCACCTTCCAGTTTAGGGCCATAACTAAATAACTCAAATGGCTCCAAACTGAGCTGCAGATGGCAATAAGAAAAGCAGAAAGGACTTTCCAGCATCCCACAAAGGCAGTGCCCTGATAATTCC
Organism: Hystrix cristata; assembly: GCA_004026905.1. Lineage (NCBI taxonomy): Eukaryota > Metazoa > Chordata > Mammalia > Rodentia > Hystricidae > Hystrix > Hystrix cristata. Next base: position 139,504 of record PVJO010000891.1, read on the forward strand.
CCAGGCCAGCAGCCCTGGAAAAAACGAACGGTGGCCACAAACAAGGAGCTTCTCCTCATTGGAGAGGGAGTGGATGCCACTTGCTAACTGGGTTGCATGAAATCTGGCAGGTTGGTTTGTTTTATTTTCCAGTCTCGGGAGCAGCATGCCCCTTTATGACACGGCATATATGACACCGAGCTAGTCTCGACTTGGGACTATTGGTACGCAAAGTGAAGGAAGGATTAGAAGCCACCCAGGTGTAGGAGATTAAGGACTTAACAGGCAGATGGAGGAGGGGGGCATTGTCTGGCCATCCTTCATCTTTATAATAAAGGAACGTTCCCCAGCAATCTCAGCAGAAGAAATAAGCTTAACTCACAGAATTCTGTTGCCAGAGGAAGAATCCTTGAATAGACCTTTTTTAAAAATGTGAGTTTGTGTGCCAAAATCTTATTACCTTTCATAACAAATCAATCTCTACCTAGCGGCAAGTAACAGAACTGTGCTCTACCCTCCGCAGGTCAGCATTCAGAAGTGTTGCCCATCACAACCCAGAGATCTCCTCTGAACAGATGGGGTGCAGATCCCAGCCGCGTGCTTGGGGCCCACAGATGCTGCAAAGGCCTTCTTGATCTGCAGAGCTCACCCTGAGAATGCCTGCTATGAGCCTCCTCTGTCACCACATGCCCTGCTGATCAGCCTCTTCTGGGATCCACCAGCATTTAAGGAGCAAAATAAGCAGACAAGATGCCCAAGCTGGAGTTGTGAACGTCTAAGCATGGGGCCCGACCGAGTCAACATAATCTATCATTCCTCTGCTTCAAAACTCCACACTTGTGCCACATCGGCACGGCTGCCTCCTTACACAGGTCACTCTCACCCCGCCCGCTTGAGACTCTCTATCTGCGCCTTGTCCCCGAGAAGTGACATACCCCAAACCAGCCCAACATTCATCTAGCCTGCAGCTTAGGCCTGTTTTCTTTACTACTTTGGCTTTTTAAGTAATAATTCGGGGTTGCCAAATAGACATTTTGTCTCCATCAGAAAACTTCCTCCCCATCATTTTATTGTGGTGTTTCTGAACCTACATACAACTAAAAATAATTGTTTTCTCTTGTATGAGATACCCAAAATATAAGTAAAGGACAAAATAAAAGGTAGATAACAGGTAGCAGGGAGACGGATGTTTCTCAAATAGGAGGGGATCAAAAAATGCAGGAAGGATGCGGGAGAGGAGGGCAAGGAGTTCAGATGTATTATGTACATGTAGTAACTCGGGGTGTAAACATTATGTTCTGCAAATGTGTACTCACAAAAAAAACTTTTAAAATTATAATTGTATAACCAAACCCCATGTAACTGTCACTTGCCATCAAAAATTACCAACACATGAGAAACTGCCTTAGTGGACTTCATATATTCTCAATAAAAGGAGGATGGTGCTTTCGTACTTCGGTGTTTGTGTTCCCCCGAGTGCAGGTCAATACTGAGCAGGTAGTAAGAACTCAATACTTGATTATGAAAATGCACCAGAAGTCAGTTCATCAAAGCTCTGAGCTAATATTAGCTTACTTTAACCATTCAATTCTTAGACAATCCAGAAAGCTGTTCAACAATTTAAAAGAAAGATTAACATCAAATGTTTAAAAGGTGATTTCCTGAGAACTTGTATGAAGTTAAAATAATTACAACCTTGGTCTTATACCATCACTAAAAACGTAAACAGTGAGCCGGATTTTCTTCTGACACCAAGAATGTGAAATCACAATCAATAAACTTTACACAGGGGACAGGGGCTACTATTTCACAATAGAAATGAGACTTAGCTGAAGTCTGGCTACTGGTAGCAATATGATCTTAAATAAGTCACTTATTTCCTTCAGTCTTCAAAACAAAAATAGTCACACTTTTTCCTAGTGATCACACACTGCCATTATGAAGATTAATTCTTTTTAATTTGTCAGTTGCATCCTAAAGCACACAGCCTCATATTTTAAACTTCTTCTATCACCCTCCTAGGCTCTTAAAATAAGATCTAGAATCCATTTCGTGGTAGAAGACATAAATCTCTCTGAAACATAGTAAGTGAAATATGTAGTGTACACAACACAGATGTAAGTGCAGGGACAAGGAAACAATCATTAAGTGCTGAGTTGTTTGTGGTAGAAGGCTTCATGTTAAAGTGGGCAGACCATTGGGTGTCAGGAGATAAACAACTTGTGCAAGGAAAAGGAAGGGGGAAAATAAGTAAAGACATTTCCGGAGGTAGACATGTCAGGTGTCAGTAAGAAAGTGCTCAAATTTTTGAAAAAAAATTAATGTAATTTGAGCAAACCAGAGAACGCCTGTAAAAAACACAAGCAAAAAGGTTGAAACAATTGATAGAAGCTAAATAATGAAAATGCTCAAATAATGAATAAGATTTGACTTTAAAAGAAACGTTGGCCAGATCTGTGGAATTTAACATCAGCAAATTAACAACCAGGAAAAGTAACTGATTTATAATGGAGTTTAAAGCAAGGGAAAACACTTAGGAAACTGTTACTATTTATCCAGATGGGACACAATCAGAACTGTGAAGAGAGTGAGTAGTAAAAAGATGAAAGAGGAATACAAATGTGGAGCATGTGCACAGAATCCACAAATGGATAGATAGGATCCCGTGATAAAAATCTAAAAGCTTCCACTCCTTGGTTTGCAAAACTCCACATAACTAGAATAGAAAGCTAACCATTTGCCACCAAGCCCTGTCCTTGTCCTCTGCAATGCAAATCTCCCGGGGCTAAGGCCTTCCTCCACAGGCTGCTCGCAAGGCCCAGCGCATCCCCGGTCTGCACGCCTCCGGCTGGCTCTCCCACTGAGGTCACCGCCTCAACCAGCAACTGCTCCAACGTGGCTTCTGAAACTCTAGTTCGCACATTTTTCTATTTTGTCTCTTTAGTGACTTTTACATTCTGATCTCTTTATCGTTTATTTATTTCTCTTTGTTTCTTCCTCTTCCCTCCTCTGATCTCTAGAGTAGAATGATAGAAGAATAAGAATCCTGAGACTTACACAGCACCAGGAAAGAATAAGCCCTTCCATGGATTAGGTTCCTCAATAAATAACTCTGGAATGATAAAGAAATAAGTAAATAATAAATCGGCCAGTGCAGACCTTTGGAGAGAAAGTGGAAGGCGGGTATTGCCCTTGGGTTATTCTGACTTCCATATTTGAGCTTGGGTATTCCACTTCCCTTAAATGCTGGGAGATAATTCTACATCTTCTATTCTAGGATGTCTCCAAAGCATGCATTATGAGTAAATGAGCATCATCCCACATTGCAGAGACTGAAACTCAAAACATCCCACAACATTGTCACTCTATGAATGTGGAAACCATGAGAAAGTGGCTCTCATATTGAACACAGGTCAAATAATACCTACTTCAGAAGTTTGCCTAAAATACCTAACAGCTTCTATTTTATTCTGTACCACCTTCTACTTCTAATTTTCGTGCAGTGTGCCACAACGCCTAGTGTAACATACACACTCAACAAATAGTGATTTGGTTATCTGTTTATCATTCTGCTTATGACGAACGTCCTCACCAAAAAACAAAAACAAAAACAAAAAAAAACCCAAGGAAACAAAATAAATGACCACTAAATTCCTAACACAGAAATCCATCTGGGTACTGTGGAGACAAACTGCATTCATCCCACTGTAACCCTGATATTAGTAAAATTTACAGCTAAATAGGAACCACTGTATGTGTTCCCAAGCAGTATATCTGTGCTGTTGTGAAACTCTGGCATTTAAATATACTGAGGTTTAAAACAAACCTTTTTCTCTAGGTGACAGAAATTCTTCTTTCCTTATTTTACTGAATTATTAGTTGGTATAAATTTATGACTGTAGACCTTATTTTTAAGTATAAAATGAGAATTGATTTACTGCTTCTAGGAAGCCCAAAATGATTTTTTAAAGTTCATTCAAAGAATGTTAACAATCTAATTCTCATCAGGGAAATACCAGTAGTGAGCACAAAAGTTATTTATATCTAAATCCAGAAATAACATGTAGCAGCTAGTTTTATACTGACAGTTTATGGAACATGTTTTGAAAATCAAGACAGCTAAAATTAACTAGTGTAAAGTGTCCACTAAATTATATGAATGTATGTATTATGCAATAATATAATCCAAAGTTTACTTTATTTTATAATCTAATTTGTGATACAACAGACTAGATTCTACATATTATCTAAGAAATAAAAGAGACAGATAACAAATATGTCTGCATTTTCATCATATATTCTTCCTACTGTACTCTCTTAACTGAAATATTTATGCTAGAATAGATGATCACATATGTTTACTTTAAGCACTTTATTGTGCTTAAAATGAAAAAATAAATCACCAAAAAAGTAAAATTTGATTTTTAGGCTTTTTTATTTTCAGAACTCAGGATGGAATCCAGGGCTTCACACCTGATGGCCACACATTCTACCACTGAGCTACATCACCAGTGCTAAAGGTAAATTTTAGATAAAAACACAAAAGTCACTCACTCTTGTTTTTTCCTCAAAGAACCAAAATTTTGTTCATATATTGCATGCAGACTAAAATAAAGAAAAATCAATCTCTGAAATGAGAACAGAAAAAAGAGGTCAGACAGAAACTCAAGTTGTATGGGAAAGCCCTAAAAGATCAACTCTATTTAAAAATCAGCAGACAAAGAGTTCATTTGAAATTGCTGACTGTATTTTTCTTGTATAATATGCACTGCATTCATATACAGAATAACATTTGTCAGAAATCTCCTGAAATTGATAGAAGAAAATGGTTCTCATATTTTTTATGTGTGGATACACGTTGACATTGCTCTATGGAAACGGCCCCAATAAATATCTTCTTAGTAATTAATAAAGACAAACGAAAAACAGTAAGAATTGTTTTTTGTTTCTCAGATTCCCCAAGTTCAACTGAATTCAAGCTGAGTCAACAAAGTACCAGCAACTCCTCCATTATTCTATGAGCATCTATCCACATTTTATCTGTGGATAAAACAAACTTAAGAAAAAATGTCCTACACTGAACAAGCAGTGCCGCTTTCTCCTTAATTTTAAATCAGTATTTTAAATCAGAAATGAAATGAAAATTGTATTAATTTCCTGGAAGTACGTTTCAAAGCCTACAATGAAAGGCACTGTGGCAGCCCTACTGCCACAACTAAGAACAGCTCTGGCTGAAGAGTGACAGGGGACTTCGGTCACGTGTGTACACTTACTATCTCATTAAGTAGCAGAACTCATTTGTTCATTTGCTTACATTTGTTTGCATGATCATTAATTTCATCAATGAATCAATACAGAGTTTAACATCAAAGCCGACAAATGTTCGTAATGAAAGCAAATCTGTGTCAAGAAGCAGGGAGAAGTCACCCTCACAGGGTTGTAAATTTAAAAAAACAAAAAGACAACGAACATAATAACACTAGAATCTTTCCAAGCCCATTTGTAGTATTTAATTAACATGCAGCAAAGAGAATCATGAAGATTAAAAGCAGTGGCAAAAGGCTACTTTGTTAACAGCCTACAAAAATAAAGGTAAATTTTTGCCAGGGTAAAAATTAGCCACAGTGACCATGTTAGGCAATTAGAGTTGCCATAAACAAAATAAGCCCATCTAATTGTGACTAAGTCAGCGATGTGGCTAAGGTGCATGCTTTTTAAAGCCAGGCTGTATCACCAAAGAGGAAAACGGGGACCAATTCTGACCCTCCACTGTATATTCCGCAATTTAGTTCCCCTATAGAGGTAAGAAACATAAAAGATGAAGGTAGGAAGGAGGGAGATCTTTTTCACATTTGAAGAGGAGCAAGAGATGGAGGGAGAGGGAGAAAGGAGAGGAAAAAAGATGGAAAAATAAAATTGAAAGGAACAAATGGAAATAAAACTTTGCAATTGAGAAGGGGACCAAGAGTTGGAAAGAGCAAGGAGGGATGGGAACAGCAGGGGACAAAAAAAGAATTACAAAGTGTTATGTACATAAACCAACTCCCTGCTATGAACGTGATCACGGGTCCATTAAAAAAAAAGAAACACTTAGCACTCAATCAAGTATAAAAACAAACTAGGATACCCAACCCAGGGTCCTATACACAGTACACTCAACAGACAGCTGCTCCGTCCTTCCTTCCTACCCCTTCAGTCAGGAGCCTAACCTCTTGCAACCTATTTACCTCTGCAAGCGTACAGGTTTGTATTCTATCCCCACCTAGACTGGAAATTATCAAGTACTTCACTCATAAATAGATACACATGCTTTTAGTTCTGTTGTATGTATTACACATGCTACCCACAGGCAATGTTTTGAGAGCTCAAGAATAATGTGCCATGGTACTTCTGGGCTCCACAGCAGAACTCTGATCTAAATACTGCTTGAACAATGGTTAGTATTATCTTTATTATTATTATTTATTTTACTACGAGTATGACCTGGGATCCTTCCATACTGTCTTGCTTCATCCTCAGTTGGTCAACTACTTCCTTCCTCATAGCTACCAGATGTCTGCAATACTACCAGTAGTACCACGTACTCATGCAATATCCTCTCTCTCTCTCTTTTAATCAGATAGGTAAAACTATCACTAAATTTCCCCAGCTGATTGTTCTTCACACTCATTAACCAGAACCATGTCACATGGCTATCCCTACCTGCAAAAGGAAACTGGGTAAGCAGGTAAGGCACAAGGAAGTCTTGCCAAAATGGAAGAAAGTGAGGACAATAACTATTGCATAGACGACAACAATAGCCACAACACAGATCAATAGCTAGGTCATGAGCCACAGTCATATACAATGCTTATCAGTGAATAAGTGACATGTATACATCATCTAGATACTTAGGAAGATGGGTGTGGTGACACACACCTGGAATCCCAGCATTCCAAGAGGTTGAGAAAGGAGGATCACAAGTTTGAGCCAGCCTGGGCAATTTAGTCACTTAGCAACACACTCTCTCTAAATAAAAACTAAAGGGGCAGGGGGGATGCTGAGGTTGTAGATCAGTGCTAAGGCCCTGGGATTAATCCCCAGTACAAGAAAGAAAGAAAGAAAGAAAGAAAGAAAGAAAGAAAGAAAGAAAGAAAGAAAGAAAGAGAGAGAAAGAGAGAGAGAGAGAGAGAGAGAGCAAGAGAGAGAGAGAGAGAGAGAGAGAGAGAGAGAGAGAGAAATGAAACGCAAAGAAAGCTGTATCTCAGAGAGAATCATCTTGCCAGCTTCCTTTCTGAGGTGGGGCTCCACATGAATGAAAGAGACCCAGCAATCACTAGAGCTGGGACAGAGTTGTGACCCACCTTCCCACTCTGCATGATGGCTCCTGAGCACTCTTCTTATGTGAGTGCTTAGGCCTCAAGATCCATCTTTCAGAGACTTTTTACTCAGGTACACATGGACTTGGTTTACATCCCTGTCTCTTTAGACTCAAGGCCAGCCAGTCCCTGGACCTTACCAGTCTTTTTACTGCAAGATACCCCAACAATACATGTTAATACAAACCTTTCATAAGCTGACCAAACCAGAAAGTCTCCAATCTGTCCAATTCTTACATCTTTTCAAACCAATGAAAAATGTTAAGCAAATGGATTGCCAAAGTTCCCTGTTTGTTTCTTGGCGGCTTAGGGAAGAAAAAGGCACTTTCTGTTACATCGTCACTTTCCAAATGCTGGCCAAACCCCTGTAGTTTTCATCACGCATCATTTTTGTGATTAATGATGTGCACCCAGTTAATGGAAAACAGCAGATTAGGTTTCCACTAATAGTTTTGCAAGTTATGTACGTCGCTGTCTGTCTCATTTAGTAACAACCTCACTGTTCAGTAAGAAACTAATGGATTTAATCCCAACGTACAACTCAGCTTTATGCATACAAGACAAGGTCAGATTTCCAGAGTGGAGAAAATTACACTATTAGAGGTGCGCAGATCTTCAGTTCCAATGTAACGTTGAGATGATGCCTTGTATGGACTTTATTTTTTTTTCTTTCTACTTCTATTTAAGCAATTAATTTAGGAATCTATAGTACTAACGTAAGGCCAACAAAAATACATGAGATAGTATCTTGCAACCATTCCAAATAAATGTAATATGATAATTTCTATTATTTATATGCTGAGCTGCAAACACATCTATTGTTCTGAATCCACAGGCAAGAAATGGTTTCTCATATACTAGTGTATTAATGTAATCACTGTGAAAAACTGTTTGATTCTACAAAGTATAGAGTCAAGGGCCTTCTACAGCTTAGAGGTGGCTTGAAAGAAAAAATACAATCTGCCATTCTATATAGCCAGTATTTTTATCCATTTATGAGCTGGACCAGCCAGGAGGACGAACAATGGGCAGAACAAACACAATTCCATCAACTATGTTAAAAATAAAGTTAAAGGAAGTACAAGATACCATATACTGAAATCCAGTGGGCAAATTCCTTGTTTAAGTTTGTACACAGTCTGAAGCTGACTCATCCTGGCACGTCTAATAAGAGGTTCTGTTAAAAATTAGGTGGTTAATGGGGATAACAGCTAATTTTTTATGGTCTTAACCAATTACTTGAGGTTTAGTTGGAGAGAAAGAAATTTTGAGCAAGTTTGTCCCAAGGTAAGACAAGTCTGATAAGAAGTCCCTGTATGATATGACCTGGTTTACTTCTTATACAAAAGTAAAAAACAAGGCTCCAAATTTCTCTAACAGAATTTCAAAACTGGCTCCTGATAGCTGGTATTAGGAGCACAGGAGGTACTCTGTATTTAAACAGAGATCATCAGCACTTCTATCACCTATCAACAAGTTCTACCAGCAGACCATCACTTACCAAAAGCTTGATATTTGATTTTGAAAGCTATCAATAACATGATTCACTGTCTTTCCTAGTAATAGAAAAGCTACATACATATAGTGTACATTATGTTGGTTGTTTGTGATACTCAATGAACTGGTACAATTAGATATCTAAATGATTAAAGTGATGGAAATGCCAATTGAGTAATTTATGGAGCACTGAGCACATGAATAAAAATACTCTGTCGTTTCTTTTTTTTTGTTTTTGTTTTTGTTTTTTTTTTAATTTTTTATTTTTACCAAGAACATGTATTGGTACATTGTATACATAATGATCATAATCAACATGGTTATTTTGTACCTGTACATGATACATCTTGGTTTCCCCCCTCTTCCCCCCTTCCCCTCCCCTCCCTTTCATTCACCCACCCCTCCCTATTTGCAACAAGTGTAGCTACACTTTACCATTTTTTCCCCTTTCATATTACTTTTCTTTTAATCTTCTTCTTTATCCCCTTTTTTCCTATCTAGTTCTCTCTTTTGAATACTATCTCTCTCTTTTTTTTTAAACATAATATCTATTCTACCCCTTTGTCCTTATTTATACTTATGGTTGCTCATATCAGAGAAACAATTCGATGTGTACTAATAAGTGTCTGATTTATTTCACTCAATAGTATGTTCTCAAGGAACATCCATTTACATACAAATGACTTTAGTTTATCCTTTTTTATGGCGGTGTAGTACTCCATTGTGTAGAAAAACCACATCTTCTTTAGCCATTCATCAGTTGTTGACCATTTAGGTTGTTTCCAAGACTTAGCTATTACAAATTGTGCTGCTATGAACATGGTTGTGCATATATCACTGTGATATGATGATTTTAATTCTTAAGAAATACACAGAAGCAGAGTAATTACTTACAAAATGCTCTATGGGTCACATTTTAATCTTCAACAATAACACATTTACTTTTAGGTTCCATGTATTTAGGTGTTTTTTTCTCTGATATCCCCTAAAAGATATCCCTGGTCAGGTTGAAATTCAGAAAGGCACATTTTGCTAGCTTAAATATAGCATGACACATGCAATTTGCAGCATTTTGTCATTCAAAATGATCTTAAACAAAAAACTACCCAACCAGTTTGAAGTGCCATAACCAACATTATTGCATTAGCCATTATTGCATTGCAACATTGCAATACCGTGAGCCACAAGAACATTTTATTAATATCAAGGCCTCAATGTGAGACCTTGAAAAGATGAGGAAAAAATAACTATTTGCATGTCACTTCTTAGTTACGAAGGCAAATAAATAGGCCAAAGGTATATTATTTATGTAAGTCTACCTCTTTGTTTTTGTTTTTAAGAAACAACTAACAGTTTGAGTCCTTGAGGAACAGGAAACTACACAGGCAGCAAACGGCAAACAGGGCACGATATCGGCTACAGGACTTCTGAAGCCACATGTGCAAGAACTGTGTTAGATTAACTTGTTATCCGGGTCTTTATGTGTAGGCTGAGTGTGTTGCAGTTTTATACTCTGAGTCAGAGTATAAAACTGATTCTTCCTCCCAGCCTTACGCGAAGCTCGACCGATGAATTCTTGTGAAGTGAGTAGGCTGCATAAAGCATTGCGGGGCGAGTCCCTGAGGACAGCCATCTGCCTCTGAAGGCAGAGATGAGCCCTCTGGCTGTGTAGCCCTTGCTTTTACACCAGCTCCACACACACCCCACCATCCCACCATGTATGCACGAAGATGTGGACCCTGAAAAGCAAGAGCATGTCCCCAAACTGAAGAGAAACACCGATCTGCTCAGGAGCGATGGAAGGAGCTAGTACTGATGAAAATCCACTGAGATCTCCACAGACATGCAACACAAAACTGAGAACCTTAACTGAGAAACTGTGCTATGGCACGAGAGACTGTAACAACACAGAAAAGCCCACTCAAAGAAAAGCAAAGACACAGAGCAATGTGTGCCCCTCATGTCTAAAGAAAGCCGAGCCTAACCCGAAGACACGGAATGAGTCTGTAATTACTTTCTATACACTACCACTGGCTCTCATGAAATATGCTTTTACATAAATGGACTCTATCAGGTTCTATAATAAGCTACAAGTAAGTATTTTAAATGTTTAAACCTCAAGGTCTAATAAAAAATGAGCTTTTATAAAAGACAACTTTCTGTTTCCAGGAACTGAATAATACATGTCAGGTTTGTTGTTGTTGTTGTTGTTGTTGTTGTTGTTGTTGTTGTTAAACCACATAAACTCAGACATACAAACGTAAAGTACTATTGACATTATTCACTGTCTAGTTTAATCATAATTAGTTAAGCATATCTGGGGTAAAACAATACAAAAATACTGCAGGCAACTTGTCTTTTCTGATTTGCTTGTTTTTATTTTGTTAATGGACAAAAATATGAATCCTTAAACAAAATTCCTCCTCCTAAATTAGGTAACACATTTCATGGAATCCTCTTTGATCTTTGTTTTCAAGTGTTACTTTCCAGAAATCAGTAAAGCAATGCACTCTAAATATTATAGTCAAAAAAAATTGGTTTTGGTGCAAGGAATTGAACAATTTTTAAAAGATTATTTCTTCCTGAACGAAGCCATAGAACCATGCCTGTCAATAAGTAATTCTCTGCCAAACAATCAATCAATTTTGGACCTGAACCTGAATTTTTTCTGCATCATGGAAGTACTATACTTTCTCTACTCTGAAGGATGTATGTCAGTGGAATCAATGTCTTCTTCAAGAATGATGGCCGAGGGCTGGGGATTTAGCTCAGTGGTTAGAGTGCTTGCCTTGCAGGCACAAGGCCCTGAGTTCGATCCCCAGCACCACAAAAAAAAAAAAAAAAAATTATGGCTGAGGAGGATGGAGGGACAAACTCCCCCTTCCGAAGTATTCCATTTACAGCAAGATCCAATACATCACAGGATAAGACAGAAGAGCACAAATGATTACCTGATATTCATTTGGCCAAAAGGTGCTCACTGCTAGCTCAGCCCGAAGCCAGTCTCTGCCCGTGAATCCAGTCACATTCCAAATTGGATTAGCAAGAGGCCCTTTGTTCACCCTGACGAGGATGTTCAGTGTGCCAGGACTCAGCCCCTTCTGGCTGTATAACAGGTAACTGAAATCAATGCAGTGAGTGTCGTTCTCCTTCATTGTAGGTAGCTGAAGTCGGGCTTTTTCTCCAGGGTCATGAATTGAAGAGTCCACTATCATATAGGAACCTGAAATGACATTACAAATAATGGAGATAAATAGATTTTTAAGTCAAAGGGAATATATAACAGTAAAAGGATAACGATCCATTGTGAATATTAGACTTAAGAAACCATGCCTTCCAGAGCAGAGTCTAAAAGGATTTCAATCAAGTAAGTGAACTGAAGTCTTACTAGGTAAAAGATAGTATTCAAAATACACAAATGCATTAACTCACTTAGTCTCCATTAAAACAATGAAACAAGACTGTTATTACCCCTCATTAAGAGATCGAGTCACTCCTAAAATCAAATAACAGACCAGGTAGAACCTGGCTCAAATCCATGTCTCACTCTAAACATTCTCCAATTTTATAAAACAGAAAAGGTTTTTAAAATATATAAAACCAACGAAACAATATCTTAAAGGTCTGATGTATGAGGAAAGTGTACATTTCTTTTTCCACAACCAGAACATTATGGGAGGGAGATGGGCCCAAATTCAGGCAGAGAAGCATTTCTGACTTTAAATTCCAATATCATTACACCTGGAAGTTATGTGACCTTGTCTCACTTTGGATCTCTGTTTAGGGACAAGGGATATTTTGTAGGGGGAGTGTGAGGGCTACTTTAAACTTTTCTAAACCTGTGACTCAGCAGGTCACAGGTTTGATGCTTCATTCACTCACCCCCAGCTCATCACCTGTGTTATTTGGCCCCAATTCTTCAACAGTTCTTGTTCTCTTCTGGGGTTGCAAACACCTGAGCTTAAAATCACTAATCTCTTCCACTCCCTGTACTGGACAAAGATCCACTGGTGCATTTGTCACAGGAAGGCACAGGACTACACAGTCCACGACTCTGGATTGCAGATGAAAGCCATGTAGTGACTAACTATAAAAACGGGACTTCAACACCAGGCTGCACACTACATTAGTCCAAAAGCACCTCTAAAAGAACAACCATCTGTTTTCAAATCCTGGTGGATTTTGACAAAAGGACCTAGAACAAAAATGTAAATTTCTTGCTCATCACACTTAAGGTGGTACAAAAACTGTATAATGTCTTGATGGGAGCCAACAATGACTCTGCGCCTACCAGCAGCCGTCACAGAAAGACTTCAGTTCTACGCCGCATGTTCCCCCATTTCCCCTGATCATCTTCAACCAGTTAGACAGGGCACATTTCAAGGAAAGCATCCTGGCTCCTGGCCTGTGTGGCCTTAGTTTGACGAGGTCCTAAGGCAAGAAAGCTTGTGTGTACTGCATCTGCAGAACAACAGGCCTGGCTGGCAGGGCCCCAGGTCAAAAGCTTATTCTGTACCCATCTCACTGGACCCATTTCCCTGTATTGCTAGTTCTTGATAATACCACAAGCTGACGTGGCCTTCTGATTATGTTTTGCGAGTTGATACCTTTGCTTCAATGACTCACCACGTTCCTTCTGTATTATGCCCTGCTGAAGCTTCTAAGTGAAGATTGTGTTAAAGCCTATAAATAGAGACTGCGCTTTGCAGGGGCGGCCATTCTGCCCGTCAGGCTCATGGCCCCACCAGGTCCCAGCTATCCTGTGTGAATCTCTTTCATGCCCGAGCGCTCCTCTGCCCTGTTCAGCTCAGCCGTGCAGGTCACGGCAATGTTATTTTAACCACAGTATATTAGATGTAGAGGCATGTATAATTAATCAATCATCTATATTTGCTCCTGAAAACGTACTAACTTATACCCATGACATGTTAAACACCCAATGACTACCGGTCTGAATAGTTAAGCCAAACACCACATTCAATCATGGCAGACAGGATGCTTTCAACCATGTAAGAACTCACATTTCAACTCTAATTTCCGCTGAGTGGTGGTCTATGATTCGGAGCTACCATGAAGATTTTGTAAACATTTTAACATAATCCACGTACAGAATTTCTACTATAATAATAGTAACTGATACGTACTTCAGTTTCCCAGTTCTCAGCTTTTCTTGTAAGCTGAAGGTCTTTTTTTTTTAATTCTGATAGATGGCAGATTAATAAAATAAATTGTCCATGTGTATTTTGGGAAAAATTGTCTATTCTATAACAGGGTATCTTGGCACCTAACCTATTTTATAGAAGCAGGATATTTCTATTCTTGATTACAGTCACATTCTAAAGTCAATAGCTGATTAGCAAGGTGTCATTCAGACTCACCATGACATAGCAGACCAATTACTGCTCTTAGCTAGGACCAGGCCTGAGATCAGTTAGTTAGTCTTACTGGGCATCACCTTCTTCACAGACTTGTATTTCTCCAGTGCTATAATAATTTCTTCAGTAACATACTATGGTGGTACTGCATTCCAATTACCTCCACAAATCTATGTCTATTATGGTTCTGATTATCAAAAAATAGTGGTATCTAAATGATTTATTCCCTTTTAATAGTCATTTTCTCTATAAAATAAAGTTTGGAGTAAAATGTTTTGTGTCACATTTTAATTATATATTATGATACCTACCATTAAGACCATAAATAAATTTCTAAGCAGTTGCACTTTAAGATACAATAATTTTATTATGAAAGGAATGGGATGAGAAAGCTATGTTCATTTGTAGGTCTTATCAATTTGACCATCAGAAAAAGCCACACAATGAAAGTTTACCCAAACCAATTCAGCATTTCAAGGTCATTCAAAGCAGGTTAAATAATAATGAGAGTTAGGGCTGATAACTCATTTCTATAGAATGCTTCTGCTGAATGGTCTATTTTAATACAGACTGATATCTCTACATTCCTTAAGTGATATGGAAAGAGAATGCATTAAAAGTGCAGAGGTTCAGAAAGGAAGAAGCAAGCGTTCACACCACAAAGCCCTCTGAATCTCCGTGCCTACCATCTCGAAAGAGTGGCAATTTACACAGCAGGTTCCAAGGAGCTGCTGCCTGTTTGACATAAGATGCCCTCCATCATCCCAAACACAGAGAACAGTGAATTCTTACTAACTTCTAAAAATTGCAGCCACACTCTCCCAGAATAACTGGCCCTTAACTTGTAAGTCTGGGAATTCTAGAATATGTGCTTCTTTTATTCTTTATGTTATAATTTAAGCTTATTTACTATTGTTCTGGCACCATACAACTAATCCTTCAGTTATCTAATAAAAGCTGACCAGTATTTGATTGTGCTTTAGGGAGTTTAAGACTTAATATGAAATGTATGTTTTCACACACATGCAATGTGTGAACTTTTACTTAACATAATTTTTTTAATGTGGCCTTAGCAATATTCTTTACAGTCTCTTGAGCAATGAGGTCTGAAATATATCATTCCAAACACTGAAGAAAAACTTACATGTTCATATTATTTTTAAGAAAGTGTAACTTTCTGGAGACCAACTTGGCAAAAAGAATCAAAATCCCTGAAGAGATACATACCTTCTGACTTGGCAATTCCAAGTTTACAAATGTATCCCACATAAAGGGCCATGTGAAAGTTTACAAAGATACAACTCAAAAGATTGCTCAGCTCATTATAATGCTGCTTAAAGTGGAGAAAAACAAAAAGGCTTTAGATATTCCATAATAAACAATGTGTAAAGTTACGATTAATCAGTCTGATGGACGATTATGTATTAATTAAGAATTACATTAAAAACAGTTTCTGGAAGATATCTATAATACATGCTACGTAAAATACATAGGTTTACAAATATTACACACATTTACAAAAATGTACATTTATCTTAAATATATTTGGGGTGTGTAATCATAAATGCACATACACAAACATGCACGAATGATTGAAAATATATATATTTATATCTCAAAATGTGAACAGTGCATTACAAAGGATTGTAACTGTCTTCTCTACTTTTATGTATAGTTTCTGAGTGTTGTGCAATGAATAGGCACTAGATTTGTATTTTTATTAAAGAGAGAATACACGAATACTATTTTACATAAGAAGCATCAATTGAATAATGATAATTAGTAAATGAATACATGTTGTTGGCCTTTTTAAAAATAGATCTTCTTTGTATCCTACAGGTTAACAGCATCATGGTATTTACAAAACCACAACACAAAAACCAGATACTTCATATTTCAGCTCAATAAGAAAGTGAGAGGAAAGTAGCAAGTATTTACAACCCAAGCCAGTTTCTACTTAAAGAACAGCCAAAGGAAGCAAGTCCCAACTTCCTGAGCACCACAGACCAACATATAGGTGAATAAGCAATGCCCTGTGGATTTATTATATTCATGAATATTTTATCTGTAAGCCACACTTCTAGGAATAACATTAACATAGGAAATCAGATTAATAGCCAAGAAAATAACGAATGATAAATAGGTGTCTGTACTATACTCACAAACTCCTTCATATACGTATTATACGTGTGTATGTGCTCATGCACGCTTACACTTCAGTACACTAACACAATATTTTCACTAAGCAAGTTCTTACTCAAAGTTCATGGAAGATAGAAACTTCGATTTCTCTGCTTAGAATTCACATCTTTCCACAATCTTACTCCAAAGTGCTCTGCTCACGTTACTTATCCCTTCTATTCACAAACTACCTTCTCCAATCTGACAGGCCCTTCACTATTTCTTCCATCACAGTTTTATTTCTCACTACTGGTTTGCACTTTCTGAATTTCTCATTCTGACCCTAATTACGCATTTCTTTTGTACAAATTTTAAGTAACTTATGAAGGGATCATTTATAAAAGTCCACCCTCTCTCAGAAAGATAGTATCTTCTTAGAAAGCACTGCATTTATTCAGTGACCAAATAGAAGAAAGAAGCCACCAAGTAAATTTAGCACATATAGTATTAAGAATTATTATCTGTAAGAGGGTAAGACTTTGACTTTGTGAAGGGGATCTGAATAATAACCAGGGGCCAAATGAAGAGTAACTGTGGAACGGGAGGGACGCAGTTCTTCTTAAACACGGCCTCAGGTAGCCCGTTACATGATGGAGAAGTCAGCTGGGTCTCTCAGGCTGGAGCTGGTCCACACCCACCAGCGCAGGAGCGCCTAAGCCCATGCAGCAGGGTGGCACGAGGCTTGGGATGCGTCAACTACCTTGTGTACGTGGCCACCAGATGACCACAAGATGATCGCCAGGCCTCGGCTGGGGCTGCCAGCTCTCCAAGGAGCTCTACATGCAGTATGCACACAACACTACCCCATGCAGCATCGGAAAGAGGGGAAAAAATAAAAGCAAACTCAACCAGGAAAAGAAGTGTCCCTCCTTCTGCCACGTGGCTCCTGCATCCCACACTCATGAAGGCACTGTGATTGCTGTAAAAGAAATGCTTAGAGACTCAAGCTCATTACCTCGGAGCAAGGAACGATGGGCAGATTTACATCACTGAGATCACAAACTGGTAACCGGCACCACCTAATAAGGTGTGCACTCAGAGTCCACCGAATCCTGTGAACTGATTATTTGGCCAACATGACAAGAAGGATCCAGAAAGACTAATACTTAAAATACGGCAACATGTTACAGCCAAGACGGCACTAGCTCTACCTGCATGTGAGGTAAATCATCAGAAAATGTAAACACAACAAGAATAAAACAACCGCAACCAGTTAATGTTGCTTCAAGACATAACGATTTAATAGAATCATTTGTGTCACAGCTACTCTTGTGTTTGAAGAATCTTTGTATTCGAGTGACAGCTTTTTGAGCATTTTAGTCTCAGTGACTTCATATTTAAAAAGTTACTGATGACATCAAAGACTTTTCCTTCTATGACTTCTATCAATACCGGCCATAATGAAAAATTAAAACTGGAAATTGCTTAAGTAAGTACTATTTTGTTTGATTAACAATAATAATCTCCATAATAATCCCATTTTCTTAATCTAAATAATACAAATTTACAAAAAGTAATCGTACTTTTCAAAATCAAAACAAATCTCTTTAACATCTGACTTAATAAAAACCAACGCAAGTCTTGTTTTTACTTCTTTTATCAATATAACTGAGCTATCACATAACATGTAGCCTCTGGGAAACTAACCACACACTCATGAGTAAATGAGAGAAAATGGGAAACATCTTAGACTTTTTGTTGAAATAATTTTTCCTCACAAATCCGTTGAAAGAGTTTTTGTGGCCTACTGTGATCCCCAAACTACATGTGGAGAAACACTGTATTTTAATATACATCATTCTTTGTATCTTGATGCACTGATGAGAATATGGTTAGTGTTATTTATATTGAACCAACTACATTTATTCAGTTTCTGCAGTGTGGAAAGATCACCAAGAGCGAGAAGTCTTAACTAGGGTGTTGGATGTCGTGGGAATGAAAATCAATCAAAAAGCTCCATTTTCTATACTAATATGAAGAGTATATTAAGGTTCCCCAGAGAAAAAGCAACAGCAATGGGCAAATAGCTAGATACACTCACACATGGTACATTGTGCTTGTGATACATTCTTTCACATAGCTTACAAATATTTATTAGTACAGATCTGTTATTAGTTTGATATGCACCACAAAAATTGTAATAATGGATTGTATTGTCTAACACGTCTATCCTCTATCGAAAGAGATGCGTTCTGAAGCACAGCACGTGTGATTACAGAAGCTAAGAGGCTGAGGCCAGAGAGTCCGGGGTGTAGTTCCCATCTGAGTTCAAGCCCTGAACTGCGAACGGGACAGCAACAGCTCAAGTTCCAGTCTGAAGGCAGGAGAAGACAGCGATCTCAGCTCAAGACAGGCCCAGGATTCTTCCTTAATCCAGCTGCTGTTCCATTCAGGGCCTCGGTGGATCGGATGAGGCCTGCCCACATGGAGGGAGGCAGTCTGCTCTCCTCAGACTACAGTTTCAGACGCTGGCCTCACCCACAAACATTCTCACAGACACACCTAAAACTATCCTAACTAAGTATCTGGGCGCACGATGACTGTGCCAAATCCACACATAAAATAAGCCATCGTAAGGGCTTTTTCATCCTTTCTAGTCTCCAATCATCGTGGAATCAGACAATTATAAATGAATGGAAGCGTAGAGAAGGATACGCAGGATTCTGCCCTAATAAGAAAGAGTCTGTGTGTGTTCTTAATACCAATTTGAACAGCTACCAAAGCACCATAGCAAAGCACCAACACACTGTGCAAAACAGTTAGTTCTTGGCACCAAGTGAGATTTTCCCGGTAGAAACAAAGAGCGTGCCAGAGACTGTTCATGTGAGAAAGACTAAAGACACGCACAGTAATACCGTTTCATGCCCAGACAGCTTAAGAGGCAAGCAAATCATGATGTGGGACCCAGCTCTTCTGGGATAAGGTTTTTCTTTATAATAAAATTAACATTTCTAAATGTTTTTACTGCTATTATCTATATACTGAAGGCAATGTCATCACTCTATTTTGATAATATCTTACATCTTTTTGTTTCCCGTTTTCAAGTCTCTCTCCTCCGCCAGCATTTGTCTTCATCTGACTAAGTGGCAGCATAATATACCCAGGTATTAGAACTAAGACATTATGAATCAGTTTAACTTTTCGCTTTCAATTATTTTCTTCCAGGAATTCACCAGCAATTTCTCTCGTCTATTTGCAAGCTCTCTTCTTGATCATCCACTTCTCATCATATTTGCTAAGTTTTATAAAGCTCAGATTATCTCTCAGGAGGAAAACGAGAATAGGCTTCTTACATGGTCTCCACCCTAGCAGCTCCATAATACTTTTTCAATAGGGAGCTGGATTTTTTTTTTTCAAAATATAAAAATAATCTTTTCTCTTCGTCAAATTTCAGTAAGAATTAAATGCCAATTCTTTAGGCACTTTGGTTCTCTATGAATGGCATCTTCCTTTTTCCCCTACATTATCTTCCTTCAGATTCTTCTTTCACTTAACATGCTCCAGACACAGTGGTCTTCCATCTGTCTTTCAGAAAATCCAGATTGAGTCTGGATTTCCCTGGGCTGGAAATGCTGTCTTCTCGGCTGGCTTATTAAATTGTTCAGGTCTCAGTGCAAGGAGCATCTATTAGCAAAGCACTCCTGGGTCTGTTAACTGAAGTAATTCCTTGTAACATACCACCTTTTTTTTTATATCCTTAACAGTATTTTCCACTTACTGAATTTGTTTACTTGACTGAAAACCTCTATGAAAAGTTGAGCTTTCACCTATTCATCCCAAAGTCTACAATGAGGTCTCTGGTACATTCATCTGGAGGCAGATGTTTTTAAAACAAAATGTGGCAAGCGTCTAGTAGTGTCTGCTGCTCTGCATTCACATGGCATTTATAGTGATGCTGCAGGTATCCAGCATCTGCTGTGGGTCTCCTTGCTCACAGTGTAAGCATTTCAAGATTAGAAAACTCCTCCGCCTCCTGCCCCTAGCACCTGACAGAAGGACACCTGGCAACTCTTGGTGAACTCAAACAAAGGCAAGCAAACCTGAAGAACTAATTTTTTTTTTAACTCGTTTTCCTCAAAGACAAAACAAAAAGAAAAAGTCACAGAATTTGAAATGACTAAGCAACATTCTCGGTCTTGAAAATTCCCAAAGTGCTTCCATTATTTTGCTAAGATTGACATCTGTGGCCTCATTTTTTGGTTTGGTCTATTATTAAATACCTTCTTTTCTAGCGTGGTTGACCCCTACATCATACAGCTTGCTTCTAAAGACAAAAGGAGGCACATGTTAAAAGACATCATGTTAGAAAAATTAACCTTGTCCTCCAGACTCCAAAACATACGGGAGCTTGCGCCTTTGGAGGATTCTACTTCCAATAATTTCCATCTCCCTAAAATGCCCCTCGACTACCTTGGAAACACAGAAAACTGTCTCTCCTTCACATTCTGCAGAATAAATCTTTTCTTAGTGCTCAGGTAAAGGCTTTGGGTTTGCTCTGGGTAAACAACATCCATCTGAAAACTGAAAACAATATCCCCCTGACTTCAGAAAACAGCTTCTAAAGTCTTCAGATAAAACAAACAGACAAAAATCTAAAAAAAAAAAAAAAAAAAAAAAATCAAAAATTGGCACAGGGGCTCCACCTTGGGGACTAGTTACCTCATGGAGTTTACTTGGTACATGTTAAAATGTGGGAACTGGTTCAAACATTGTTCCGTAAAAACATTCTCCTTCCCTTACTACATTTTGCAAAAAAAAACACAAATAGTGACCCTTATTTTGACCACCAATTTTCCATTTTCTTCTGGATGACGTAGGAAATGCGTACAACATAATGATTAAAAGAGTTAACATCATCTACTTCCACAATAGACATGACTAATTTTATAGTCTATTTTGCTTTACTTCCAGGATCATTCAGGTCTTTAGTTTTTCCTGCTTCCCACACATCTATTCAATTGTTTAGCTTCTGCAAACATTTTAATCTCTGTCTCCTCATCTTGAGTGTGTATATGCCTGAGCTTGGTGGGGTGGGGGTTGCTAAATGACATGGTCTATAAGGTATACTGATTAAAAGAATAGATAGGTTCTCGATAATTTGTACTTTTGGACATACTCCTTTCTGTACCAAATAGTACAGAGAATCAACTAGAGAAAGTATGAAAAGAATATTTTCCAATGCTGAAAATGAGATGTTAGTGCAAAAAAACTTGCAATACCAAGGCACTTAACCACTACGACTGTCCAAATGTCTCCCTTCACAACACCTCCTTCCATCTCATTAGGGATCAACTCTCCTTTCCAGCACTCTCCTATCCATTCCTCTCTGACCCTCTCTTTCTCAGTCCTTCTTTGAAATCTCACTTAAATTGACAATACTCTTCCTGCCGGCACCCACTCCCTGGAACACAGCGCCAAGAATTTTCAAGGACTCCTAGATCTAAATTTAAGACTCCTCTTGTAAGATTTCTCCAATTTCTATAATCCCAGCCATTTCCTATGGCTATCTGACCTGCACAGCTTTTAGGCTATGTGGCACCAAAATGTTTTGAGAAATAGCTGTTAGAATGAAAAGGAACTTGAAAGAGAATAATCAGAATTGCATTACCCTCAAATACAAGAGAGTCTTTGTCCTGTATCCAATTTTTAAATCATCACTTGCCTTTTCAAAGGAACTAAGATTACAATAGAATGAACA
Source organism: Hystrix cristata (assembly GCA_004026905.1). Lineage (NCBI taxonomy): Eukaryota > Metazoa > Chordata > Mammalia > Rodentia > Hystricidae > Hystrix > Hystrix cristata. Next base: position 161,592 of record PVJO010000891.1, read on the forward strand.
AGGAAAGGTAAGAGAAAGCAGTCTGCCTATAGTGCCTAAAGACTACATATCATATTGACAATTACAGCCTGTTATCCAATACACTTAAGCCCTCTTAATAATGTAAGTCAGAGTAGAAGGTCAGTAAAGAGCAAAGGCGTAATACTTCTACATCTTCCATATAAGTGGATATTCCCAAAGTAACAATAGTCTACTAAGTGATCGCATTATGTCTCATGGTACCAAAATTGTATTTTTACATACAAGAAAACTAAGCCTTGACTAAAATGAAATAACAGTTTTTAACTACTTGAGTGTTAGTATTGTAATAAAGACAACTATGCCTGAATAAATAAATGGCAAGTAATCAGAGAAGAGCCAGCTAAATAGTTACTCAACTGAGTTCCCAGTTTATATGGCAGCAGGGCATAGGAGCTGCCCAACTGTCAGCAAAGGAAATTTCTTCCTCCATTAAGCTCTAAGACCACTAAAGTTGAGCATTATACTAGAAGATACTTCACAAAATATAGAAAGGTGAGAATAACACATATTCACTCGTAGCTAAGTGAAGGCAAATCTCTGTTTATGAAGAGGCAAGAACTTCTGGTTCCGACTGATCAGACACGCACAGTAACCACCAAGCTCTTCCACTGTTTCTGCCGTGATGAAAATCTGACACTCGGAAGAGACAAATGTGTTAAGAAATAACGGAAGTACTGTTTCAGACGATTGTTGCTGAGATCACCAAAAGGGGCAATCGTGAGAGTAAAAACCTTTTGTTTTTCATTTTCAAATTAGCACCAAAATCAAGAATCTGTCTGGATGAGCAGTTCCATCCTAGATGGCTTCAAATAAGCACAAAAAAATACAACAGGAAGAGATATGAGCGGCAAAGAGATGAGATACACAATGCGAGACTGAGTACAGGGAAAAAAGAAAAAAAGTCCAAGCTGAAGGAGAAAAAAGGATAAAACAAATACTGACACTGTAACATGTGTGATCCGGTAAGAAGGGAGGAAAGGAGGAGGCCAGAGCGGTGGAGAAAATGCGACTACGTTAATTTTCTATGGCCCCCCAATAGCTTCATATATCATTCAAATATACTACAGGACACTGAGGTCCCAGGAAACACGGAAGCAAAAGAGAACAGTATCATTAAATGTTGAGATTATTGCTTTTGGTCACAAGAAAATTAATCTTCTTTTTGTCAAGTTTTGATCATAAAACTAAAAATAAATAAATAAATAAGTAAATAAATAAATAAATAATTTTAAAATCTGTATTTGCTTTAAAGCCTCCAAAGTTTACGTTAATTTAAGGCAGCTCCAGTGGCATTAGTGGCCCCCAATACTTGAACTAAATATAATAGTGAATCCTACCACAGTTTTCTGGGATAAGGTTTCCTACTTTTAGTACTGTCAATACAGTTCTTATTCCGATAAAAAGAAAAGAAAAAAATCAGGCGAACACACTGGGTTGACTGAAGGCCACACTGGCCAAAGGTGAAACAATGTACAGCATGCTAATCCTTCTGTGACTGTTAGCAGACAATTAATTCCACTTCCTCATAGCCAATCCAATCACCCAAGTATGTTTCTCCAACAAAACATTCTTTTTAAACAAAACCAGAAAAGCTGCATGATATAAGTGATCTCCTTTCCAACAGTGTTTTCTGCTCAGAGAGTAAGTAAGGATTGTACTTTAATGTTTTCATAATGCTAACCTAAGGTTGGATGGGCAAACACAAACGAGGAGAGATTACAGATGTTTAGTTCCCATGCTAACTTCATAAAGCTTCTCTCTGGGGTGTACTGTAGAAACAAAAATAGAAAACAGCTTCAGCCAAAACAAGAAACAGTTGGATCTCCAACCAAAACTCAAGTACAGGCTCCTCCTTTCCTTTTCCCAAGGTGCAACGCAATCTTTCTTTTCAGGAAAAGAAGAGGGACCTTACGATTTCACAAATTTGACTTTCATATCTTTCAATCTACTACTGAGATTTCAGGATCCATAAATATACACCAGCTACGTGGAAATAACTCAAGCACAAAAAATATGATCAAATTTCTCTTTCTTCTAACCACAAGCAAGGATACGTCTCCAACATTTTCTACTTTTAACTACGCTGTTATCAACGCAAGTATTTCCCTAGAACTGTTTATATAACTAAAAAAAGAAGAAAGAAAAAAAAAAAAAACAAATGATAGCTTTGACATAACCCTACAGGCAGCAACTGAACTCTAGAAACACCACAAACTGACAATGTTTAGTCCACTTAGCGGCGACATACATTCACACAGTTACCCTCATGCCTGCACACAAGTAACAACTACACACTTGAAATTCAAGATCCTTCCAAACCTGATCCATACAAACCTTGCAAGGCTTACAGGCCACCATCAAGAACTCAAAGGCACTGTTTACAGTGATACAACACACACCTTGCCTTGATTTACTACTCCTATTTTTTGCTTGGAAGACTTGCACTGTCTTTTTCCCCCCGCTAGGGTGTTCCAATCTCACCTTCTCCATGAATGTGAACAACTTTTTAGCTAACTAACAAATTACACATTTCTTACTTCCTCTTATTAAAATGTGTAGAATTTTCCAAACTCAGTAGTAACTTAAGGGTTATTAACCCCAATTAAGGCTTTCTGCACAGTAATCTACACAAGAGGGATACTCCATCAATTGAAGTGATGAAGGTGATTTATATTAATTAACACAGTGGCTTAAAACACTAAAAATATCTTATTTAATGCATCCAACCTTCCAGTGAGAAAAGTATTGAAAATATACAGTACTAAAATCCAAAACAACATACAAAAAAAGGAGAGTATTACAAAGGCAAAGTACAATCTCCCAACTCAATCCAAATTCAATGCTGATACAATTTTCTCTAGCATCTACATTATACTGCCTGTCACAGTAGATAAGAAGTTTGACCTACGAAAGAAAAATGTAATTAACAATATTTTAATTGCACAAAAAATCTAGTAAACATGAATTTAAAGCACTCCAACAAATGCCACGTCAGCACCGTTCCTTCATGAAGCTTCTTCCACAAGCACAACATGTTATGCAAGGAATGACAGCATGAACAAATATGTAAGTCGTACATCAAAACAAAGCTGCAGTGACCTGGATAAAAGGCAGCGTGGCTGCAAGACCAGACAGTAGGGGGGGATGGCTCCACTGTGACGGCCTAAAGAGCTTGCTCTGAAAGTGATGCTTGAGTTATGATATGAAGAAGGAAAGAGTGTTACTAGCTAAAGAGAAGATCACTTTGAGCAGAAGAAACCACTTGAGCAATGGACCTAGGACAGGGCCAAGTATAGCAAATATAGAGATGGAAAATTTTGCTGGAACGGGGAAAATGGCGGAACTGAGGATGGGGAAACACTAAGTGCACAGACCAAGTCCCACGCCTTGCAGGCAAAGAAAAATTTTGTCTTCATTTTAACAGTTACAGGAGACATAGGAAAGACTTCAGCTGTAGGGGACAGAAATTGAGATTTTCATTTTGGAAAACTACTCTGGCCACAATGTGAGAAAAAAAGATACAGAATAGAGTGAGGTAAGCAAAGTGAAAATAGTTGTTGCACTCGGGCAAAGCAAAGTGTATTTATTTTTTATTTTTATTGTGTTAGTACATGTCTGAGTTGCATAATGACTACACTCATCATGGGGAGTTGGCACATATACTATACATAACACATTGTAATTCTTTTGCAAACCCGCATTAATTATGAGATTAGATTATAGAAATGATGTGACAGCCAAGAAAGACCCACACAATAAAATGAGCAATGCATGAGAGAGGCTACAGTTTCCCACAATGTCCAACTACATACCTTATTTATATATTCAATAGCTATTGTTGCCTCTCTCTAGGCCAATAGTTTACTTCTTACTGGGCTCACAAGAACTGGTAAGGCAAGACATTCGCCAATTAAAAGGCAAATAAAAAGAACAGCAAACACTATCCAAGGAAAGACAGTATTTAATTTTGTTGAGACACCCCAGGAAAGATGTTAAGATGGAGTTGGATATGGGAATCTATCCGATCTTCAGAGGAAAGATCTTGGCTATACATGCATTTGTGAATCACTGGCATGTATATTTACATATATACATAAATTCCATAATGCTATTATATTTTTTGGCTTTAAAAATGTTTCAAAACCACCTCAAATATTTTACAAATAAAATGCAAGGCTAAATCTCCTTTATCCAGCTAATGCTGCTGTAGATCACTATGGAATGTGGAAGGTAGCAATCCAGTAGGAAACTTGTTTCTATCACTACAAGTGCTAGAAATGCTAGAGAATGAGGGACACGGCATTCATCCTTAAACTCTAACTTACATGGCTGCATTTTACAACTAATAATTTTCTTGCTATTTCGTTCCAAAATGTTATTCCAGTGCTGATTAACAATTGGGGTGGCTTCCAAATCCTAGAAGAGACTGCCTCCAGCGGAGTAAAATACAAAACCAAAATTCCTTATTGAGCATGTTGTACGTTTATCCTGATCGGCATTCAATGTAAAGGCAATGTGTTCTGGAGAAGAAAAAATTGAGGAGATGCTGCAACAGACACACGTATCTGGAGATGCAGAATTGGAACTAATTGTGACTGAAACACAACTGTGATCATCCTCTCCGCGGTAGTTTTGGCCTGAAATTGTTTCCTTGAATACAGAAATGTACAAAAATACCCTTTCATACCTGAAAACTAAAACTAAGTTAATAAATGAGACTCTAACCAACAGGTTTGCGGTGGCGAATTTCTGCAGACACACTTCCTGCAGGGTGTTCGGGAAGGAGTTAACCTTAAGCCACCCTCCAATTTAGAAGGGGTCTCACGAGAGTCGCGGCTCAAAGCTCAGGACGTCTGGCCTATTTCCCAGGTAGCGGTGGTCCCACGAAGAAGCTGGGTGTGATGTAACGAACACGTAATGGGAAGAGCGGTGTTGCTCGCCTAAGTTCCTGGCTGCCCAGGAGAAATATCCGGACTCAAGATCCGAAGGTCAAAATCACTACCAGTGCTCCTCTCCGAAACAGAATCGGAAGGAAGGGTGGCCGAGGAAGAGGGCGAACTCTCCAGGAGCAGAGAAAAAGGAAGCCTGCGGAATCTAACAGACAAACTTAACACGTGTGCTCGGATGACCTTCGAGAAGGATCGATTTCTCTAGGGACTAGAGTTTCCTCCTAAAATAAGTTATTTCGTCCAAGGACAAACGATTCCTTGCTTCTCTACCAAATTTGTAGAAACAGCTCAGAGGTCGCTGGACGGAATGTCAGAGTGAACAAGGCGCAGCAGCAACACAGCAAGCCGACCGCTCGGAACACTGATTTCCTCGGAATCCGCTTCCATCTCGCGAAGGGGCTGGATAAGCGTTACTGTCTTTACCTCAACACCCTCCCGAGAGGAAGTCATGTGTGCCGATTCCCTGTGAGCATGAAACAGTTTAAGCGTAAAGGCCTGATTCAGCGTTGCTCAAACATGAGCGAAACACCAATCACTGAGACAGAATCGCCCCCAGGCCGGGCCACGGTTTCCATCCTGCGGTGTCACCTCGCCACGCACGGCCGGGGGCTGGGCCGGCACAGCACGGGTCAGGCTTGCCCGGCACCAGGAGTTTCCTGATGAGAACCGGCTGGGAGGGCACGCTCAGCCCTCCTTCCTGCTTTCCATTCCGCCTCTGCTGCTTCAGCGGGTGCCATATAAACCCCGGCGCCCTGCTGTGCAGAAAACCCTCATAAAGTCACTCGCCTGCCGAGCCAGGCCGGGCGGACTTGTCCTTCTGTCTGTCCGGCCCCTCAAATTCCAGGCAAATGCTTCTCCTTTGTCTCTGAGGCAACAACAGACTTCATCACTAACTTAAACTCCGCACAGGTAAATAATCTGAATGTTAACTGATAAAGAATTTGTGCATACAGTGAATAAAATCAGTAACATTTGAATATTTCATTAATAAGACACACGTTTCATAAAATCAAAATTGCAAATATGACATACAACAGTGAAAAAAAGAAACCTCTAACTTACGTGGTTTACAGTTTACGTCTCACTTTTACGGTTGATTCTTTTGATTTCGATCATAATGAAACATCACTTGAGTCAATGTTACACTTTCACTTAGCACAAATTCAAAATCAAACGCAAATGTTACTAATAATGTCTCTGAATTATTTCTCAACCAGATTATCTTAAATACCTGTATACTATTAATTAAAGAAGGTTAAAATGCATTAACAAAAATACCTTCATAGAACTTGGAGAATTCTGAATTGAAACTGAAGTTTGAGAATCACTGCCCTAACATAATAATAAACTCAGCTTCAAGAAAATGTATCGTATATAATACAGGTACCTGGAGAGCAAACAAAGAGGAAGAATAAAAAGCACAGTGGAATAAAGCCTGATCCGAATGAGACTAAATTCACTTTGGGAGGAGAAAATACATAAGTGAATTATTTTTCTGAAGAAGAACATGTATTTAAAATGACACTCAGAAACTCACAGAGCTGCCACTATTCTCTATGCGGTCTCTGTCTACAGCCTTATCACAGGATACGAGGAATGAATTTGTAAAATAAAAATTAAGTAACGGTGCTTCCTTTTTAAGTTGGTTACAAGGAAGTTTAGCATCTATTTTAAGGATCAGCTGGAATAGTAATCTAAGCTTTATTAGCTGGAGAATTTGGGCTGATTTGTCATGAGCCTGATCCTATAATGACATTGGCATTTTTATAATCACAAGTCTTTCCGCTTTTTCTCCTTGCTGTATAAGTCATGACCTTATAGGCAAAGCCCCTCAAATTAGTTATGGAACATCAGAAGGTGCAGCACCATACACGAATTAAATAATGAATGTCTAGTAATATGAAGACCATCTCTAACTGATGCTAAGACTGAATCTTCCAAACACATTTACCTCACCAAAGCACAAAAGCCAATTCTACATGAAACTTTGCATAGCCATGGTGAACTGTGATCACTTGGTAAGCCATGTCCAAGAGTGATTAAATTATCTCCTGCTGTTTACCTCCATATTAAAACTGAATCCAGTTATGCCAGGGGTAAAAAAATTGCCGAACGTGTAATTGTGTCTCTGGTCCAAGATCACCTGCCCTTCTCCAGGAACTGTGAGCTGCTGGCTCTTTAACATGTCATCGTATAATCATTATCAAAATAAAGAAATCATAAATTCATCCTCACTTTTAGAAAAAAATAGAAAACCAAAATTGTGAGTGAGATTAAAATGGTAGAGTGAAAGGAAAAAAAAAAAAACTTAAAAATCCAAAGAAGACCTCTGAATAATTTTTTTTAAAGTTTGATTCTAGCAAATTTTCAAAGAAACCTTTGATAAAAGAAATCTTGCTTATTCTGAAATCGTATAGCTACCAAGACCTACATCAAGCATTGTTTACATTGGTGAAAATTCACAAATATTCCTTTTAAAATAAGGAATGAACAACAGATGTCATTTATCTTTCTTTTCAATCTTGTTCTGGATATCCAGATACAGTGTGACAGATGACAGGTTTCTGTATAAAAATCACAAAGAAAGAATGGATAGGTTGTTATTAATAAGAGGGATGCACGGTTTTCCAGAAATTAAAATATTTTAAATAGAAATTCAGCTGGGGCTGGGGATTTATCTCAGTGGTTAGAGCACTTGCCTAGCAAACACAAGGCCCTGAGTTCAATCCCCAGCACCAAAAAGATAAATAAATACATAGATAGATAGATAGATAGGTAGATAGATAGATAGGTAGATAGAAATTCAGCTGTCAAATATTTTAGCCAAAAGCATTTTATAAATAATGTGAAACAGTGCTGCTTGCATTTTTAACTGCTTAACCAATACCCAAAAGCAACGTTCTCATTTCTTGCAAGTCCAGTTCAAATGAAGTGTTTAAGGTACAAAACATCTGCAATTCTGTGTATTTTCGTAAGCTGCTAGCAAAGAGAATGAATGTTGAGGGACGAATAAACTTGGTTAAATCATATTGCTAACATAAAGTTCAGTGATTTTCATAAATCACACACATCCCCTCTATAAAGACGTGGAATCTTTGTAATAGAGAGTTAATACTACCTGCTGAATAGGAATGTTGGGAGGCAAATATGGGAAATGATTTTTCTTTTAAATATTTCAAGTATTGTACTAAAAGAAAAACAATTAATAAATAAATCCCTGCACTTTGGTGGCTGAGGTGTCATCCTCAAATCCCTCCCAGAGACACTCTAGGCTGAGCCAATGAACACCCGCATCCTGATCAACAGCCCCGGGAGAAAGCTTCTTCCGCCATGGCGGCCTCTGCCTGTGCTTACACTCGTCCCTCTCAGAAACCCCAACACCAGCCAGTCGCTGAAATCACACTCATCTTCCAACTCAAGTCATAGCAGAATTCTTACTCTGAATTCGCTAACAATCACAGATCTGGGTTTACTAGAATGGTGTAAAACATAACACAATACCCAGCACGGAGGACGCATGCGACCACATCCCACAAAGTGGGCAGCACCGACCCTCCAACCATTCCACCCAGTCATTTCTCATTACAAAAGAGGATGTTTGTCTACACAAATCACCTTTTGTTTTGCCCCCAAGAACAGGAAGAAATTTTTAAAAATCTAGAAAAACAAAATTTGTTTTTACAACAAAGGGCAAAATGTTACCTGGGGAACAACAATAACAACAAAAAATTATATCCCGAGAATTGGGGAAGGTGGGCAGAGTAAGACCCTGGGTCACGTATTTTTTTTATATATTTTACTTTATGCTATCTTATTCTCTTTGCAGAGACACAAAATAGGAGCAAATCGAATGTGACCGTTTGACAAATCAGAGGAGTTTTCGAGCAATTTTTTTTACTTACTATGATACGTACCATACATGCACAGAACATGAAGACGTAGATACACGCAAGCAAACACAAGCGTCAGTCTTCGGGGAACGTATACTATTTTTAGCACTTTGAAATGTATGCTTCTTTTTCATATGGCACTAAACAGAATTCAGTCTTTAAGCATGGGCAAGAAAATAGAATTTTGTTTTCATTGTATACACAAAACACTGAACTCTGAGATCGGCATTAAGTATTGAATAAAAGGTAGCTGCTTTTGTTCTGAGCGCTGTTGTTTATTCTGTCTGTCGGCCACCTCAATGACACAAGTCACCCTGCAGATAGCAGCACCCTAACTACTGCAAACCAGGTATCCAGCACTGTACTAAGGACGGGTCAGGAATCAAAAAGTATCAGCTAATTGAATCACTGACATTTGAGAAAATCCCAACATCTAAGACACAAATAATTAAGGTATGATGTGAGCTCAGCTTCAGCAGAAGCAAGAATGTTTTCCAATTTATTTCTCCTCCAACACTATCTAGGATTCCTTGTCAGGACATAATTCAGGCTGGAGAGATAATATTGTGTGGTCACCATGGAGGGGAACAAATGCTGCACGTATTTATATCCCTTCTGATACATCCTATACCATAGTTAAATTTCCGCAAATTATGAACATGACTTCATTAGCAGCTTCAATCTTAAATATTTTTTAAATTACATGAAATAGAATTAATTTCTTTTTCAGCTGCCTGACAAACTAATCCAAAGCAGATTCTATTTCCGTCTGTAAACAGGCAGATCTTAGGGAAAGACTTGTAAAGTTTATAATCTTCCGCACAACACAAATGAAGTATGAAGAATCCAGTTTACTTCCGGGAATCATCCGTGTCAAGTACACATTCTTGAGCCAATTATCTCCCCTTTATATAGCACCTGCCAAAGAGGGATGGTGCAGTCTCCTCTCAGTGCTGCCAGCAGGATGTACGGGCATCAGCAAACCGCTCAACTTGAGACGGCGCACGTTGTGATCTACAACTGATGACAACCCCACGCCTGTAATACTATAAAACAGTAGTATGAAAGGATATTGTTATGGTTTGTGTCGAGATGTCCCCCTAAAGCCTCATGTGGCCAAAGGAGGGTGTGTTCAGAGGTGGCTGGATCTAGAGTGTTGATTACCAAATTAGTCCACTGATTGCTTTGGCAAAATCTGCTGGAGTCAAGGATGTCATACTGAGTTTAAGGGTGCTGGGATTAAGGCTGTGTGTGCTACCCGCCCTGAGGGCAAACAGCCTGGGTAAGATATAAGAAACACAAAGAGGCTTGTCTAGTCCCATGCTTAACCCCTTGTTTACCTTACTGCCTTCTGCCTGCCTGCCTGCCTGCCACCCTGCCATGGACTCAGCTGACTGTGGACTGAAAACGTCACAAACTGTGAGCTAAATAACTTTTTCCCCCTTCAACTTTGGTGTCAGGTATTTTGTCTCAGCAATGACAGAAAAGTAACTAAGACAGATAGTAATTTACATACATCAAAGTCTGACTTTAAGTAATAAAACTGAACCTCAAATATAGCAAATGAGACTCCTTAAAAAAAAAGACTAATGTGATGTTTTCTCACTAGGAACAACAATCACCTTTTAATTAACATTTTAATCTTTAATGTCTTACTGTGAAATAAGTCTTAACCATTCACCAGTAAGCTTGATGGGACAAGTGGAAGTAATAGGAAAGAGGTGAGAAGAGAGACCCGGAAATCACACCTCAAGTGTCCACAGATGGGTTTGGACCTTTGTGACAATACTACCATTGTGGAACTGTTTAAAGTACCTTCTCTCTCGTCTAAATGGTACCATAAAAATGATGCTAATTTGGGCAGCTGAAGGAATTGACAGAATTCTTTGCAGAGCTAGAATCAGCTTTTTGAGGGATCTAACCAGTTTCTTAAAACTGGAAGTAAATTTACAGTTTAACAAGTTACCATAAAATGTTGATTTTTTTTGTTTTGTTTTTCACCTGTTTTTAAGAAGCAGCAGATTCAGTCCCATAGCAGAGCCCTTTAAATTTTTCATTTACTTTGTGAAAAACTGTGCATGTGTATGTAAGGAGGAAAGAAGAGCTCCACACAAGATAAAACAATCTCATTTCTCACAGAGTTTTAAACTCAGTTACTTATCTTTTCCTCCCACAAAACACAGAGATATATTAACATTTCACTATTACAAATTCAGATAAGACACTGGATTACCTGGAAATAAACTTATTAAAAGATCTGAGTTTCTTATATTTTATTTACTTACAACTTTTCAATCTCTGCATTGTAATTAAAATTTGAAAATGCAGCCCAACATTAAATATTCCATAAATTAGCAGCATTAAAGGTTGGCTTCATTTTTGCTCAAGAAGTTTAAGTTCTTAAAATTGTGCTTTGTCAGAAATACAGCACCCTTTGGGATTGGTTCTGTCGATGACTCAAAAAATATGGTTAAAAAAAGGTTAAGACATGATTCTCAAGAATAAATCACTTATTAAGCTTTCACAAAACATATACTTTGATAAAAAGCTATGGAGAATAGTAAAACTCAAAATCTCTTTAAGATAATCAGTATTTTAGGAATATAAAATGCTAAAATATTATGTGCAAGTAGTATCTATTTATATAATTTGCTAATACATTTTCCTCACTGGGAATTAAACCCAGGTTCTCACTTCATGCTAGGCAAATCTCAACTACTGAGCAAAACCCTGATCTCACTTTTTAGATTATATTTTGAGACACAATCTTGCTAAATTGCCCAGATTAGCCTTGAACTTGTGATCCTGTTGCCTCAACCTCCCAAGTAGTTGGAATGAGAGTCCTGTGTCATCATGTCTGGCTTAAATGTTCAATTAATTCACTGAGCACAGTAGAAAGAAGGTAATATTAACTAACAAATCTGATTAAACCAAACTCTAAAATGTAAAATTCTGCCAAAAATAATCTATTTTAGCCAAATCTTGATGAAAATTTTGAATTCCAACATCTCTAGGCCACAAAAAAAAAGCCTCTTCCATTTGCAAATAAAGTTGTTGTTAGATATACTAGTATGATTTATTTTAAATTAAGAGTGGTAGCACATGCCTATAATCCCACCAATGAGGGAGGCTGAGGTAGGAGGATCAAAATTCCCAGTCTCCCTGGGCAATTTAGTGAGACCCTGATTGAAAATAAAAAAAAATAAAGTGGGCATGAGATATAGCACCCTTGCTTTTGACCCCTAGTAGTGGGAGAAAAAAATTATCATTAACACAACAAAACTCCTCCTGCAAATCTTTAAAATGATTGCAATTAATACCCATGTTTACAGCATTAAAAATTAATTTCAAAATTTTAGGTACAAGTACCCTTTTGTAGTCTGAAATATTTCAACCTATTGTGTTAACGAATATACAATCAATTCTTATTTTTTCTATTTCTGTCATATGAGAGGTTTTACTGGCTGCATAATCCTAACAGTTAAACTGAACCAAATTACTTTTCAGTTAGTTATTAAGTGTTTTTAGCTATGTCTTTGATAAGTCATGTGTGAAAACCTGGAAGCACTATAACAATTTGTTTAAACTTCTAAATTGGTGATGAAGCAAGTCAAACTTCCTGTTGAACACAGATAAGAAAAATAATCACTAATTTGGCTAGCAATGAATAAAACTACACAGGCAGCACAGCACAGGACTGAGTCCTTAAATAAGAACCCAACAAAAGACCCGCTAGGAACTGCTGTGAGCTTTTGCCAACAGAGATCTCCACGCTCTGCCCACCCTCCTTTACACTCCATGAGAAGGCAATTAAATGTACAGAAAGAAGTGAAGGTAAATGAGAAAACACAAGAGGTATGAATAAGGCACAGCAGCAAATCCTCAGGAGAATCCTAGAAAGCTCAAGTGTGAACTCCACAAAAAGGAACAAAAATTCACAGCCAACCAAGAGCACTGCGATGTAGGGCACCAAACCTAAAAACACAAGACGTTACTACTCTTCACACTTCTCCTTTGCTTAATGAAATGTGAGCAGGAAACCAAATAATGAAATAATATTCCCATAAATATTCTCTAGTAGTTTTTTTTTTAAATCTAAATCTACTCCTGTTAGTTCTATATAATTAATGTAGAAATGCAGATGAATGAGATCATATTAACAGGAAAAAACAGAAATTCATTCTGTCTTTAGGCTTTTATGATTTTGGCCTTCTTATCCTCTTTTTTATTGTATAGAGTATAAATAAAAGGATATGTGAAATGTGAGACGAAAGGCTCACTATGGCAATTTATACAGAGAGTGTTTTACTCCCTTAGATAACAACATACCACCATATCAATGCAGGCGGATTCTATTCCAAATGGGAGAAAGACTACCCTGAGCAAAAATACACACGCTGGGACATAGCATCAGTTTTATTTGTGAAATACATGAGGTATTTTGCTGAAAAGCCATGTTGAAAAGCCATGGATGTATATTCTGTTGTGTTTCACTCATGTAATAAGGAAATTTTATGCATTTAAACTCTAACGAAGCACTGGAATTATGTAAAGATGCCAGTGGTGCTAATTTGCTGATGGTTACAGAAGAAAAGGCTGTGAATAATGTGACCATATAAGTCTTCCTCTGAAGAAAAAAAAAAAAAAAACAAGAGTTTTGCACAGAGAATTGGGGTACAATTAATAATTAGAATCAAGCAACAGGTATGAATTTTGACTTTCCCGGGAAAATCAGCATACGTGGTCGATTCACTTACCGGTTTCTGAATGTGGGGCAGGGTTTTCACGGGAGCCAGGACCAAAGAGATGATGCAGTACCAAGAAAACTGTGCACTAAGCCATGTAGTTGGACCTATCCACGCATTCAAGTACGGAGAAGGGCAGAAAGGAAGAAACAAAACCTCCAAGCAACAGTATAGGACCCAGAATAACAGGCCAGAAATAGGAACCAGAAGATCAAAGACACTACGTTCTCTCACGCTACCGATGGACAAGCTCACAGCAAGGTAGAAAAGTTACCAAAAATACCGCTCAGGGGCAGCTGGGAAATTCTTCTCACAATTCATCGGGTTCAGCATTTTGTAAGAATTAAACCAACAGTTATTACCTGTGTAAGTGTGAGAAGTTAAGAAACAGAAAGAAATTAACTTTGTTAAATTCCACAAGTAAACTAATGAAATGCATGAAATTTTTCTTACAGAAGCAAAGAGAGGTAAAGAGATGCACACAGGTGTTCATGGCTTCAGTACTGATACGATCCAGGAAGTATTCACTAGATGCAGCTTTTCAAACTGAAATGATTCAATCGGTCCACAGAAATGTGTGTCTGGGTTTCACGGGCCTTTATAAACATTCAAATCATCACTTTAAAAAGAAAAGTTAGCATAAAATTGGGATTTCTAATTTCTCTAGAATCACTAAAAGTACTACAAACACTGAGTCTGTATTCATGAGTACCAAAAAAAAAAAAAAAAGTTGCATTGGAGTACTTTTTCCTTTTCATACTTAAAATGCAAAGTTTTCTTCTAAGCCAGCTCTCCGTTGGAGCCAGAACTACAAACAAATACGCGTGGCACATTTGCTTACCAAATCAATGAAGCAAAACCTGAAATGCACCAGAAGTCTAAAACAGAAGCCACTAACTTTTGAGTTAAGAAATGATCTGCTCCATCCTGAAGTTGCAATTGCTCCTTAGTGTACTCGAACTCCAAGGTTCTGAAGAGTAAGACGTCACCGAACCTAATCTTAGCACTTCAAGTAAATAAAAGATAGCATCATTAGGCCAAAATTAGGCATATTTGATATACATATGACACAGTTTCAAATTCAAAACCACGCTATTCTTGTTTTATATAGGTGATGAGGTTGATATTTATTGGCCAGAAAATGAACTGGGAATTTAAACAGGACAAGGTCAGACAGGAGAGAGAGAAAATTATCAGGATACTTCCCTAAAGTTGTGGAGGAGTATGTGAAAGATAACTACAAAGGACACGGGAACATAAACTTTAAAAATAAAGAAAAAATATCTCAAAGGATAGATCATCAGCTTCTCATATAATTTTCACAAGTCAAATCGTTTAAAGCTACTGGTACTGGTAGTTCATTTTCTCACCTTATTCTTACAAAAATGTATGCAAAGAATTCAAAATTTCCCTTCTTTAAATTAGAATTCACCAACCCGAACCCTCAAAACCCTAAGGGCATGGACTTCCCAACATTTTGTTCATAGAAAATCTATATAAAAATGAAATCTTGCAGAGAAATGTACACAAAACGAATAAAAGTAAAATTTCAAGATGGAAGTGGGAAGAGGCCTCCTTGCAACGTGCTCCAGGATTACGGAGTGCTGACTATGGTGTCTGGGAGGTACTGCCAAGGTCTAGGTGGAGATGGAAAGGGAGGATCAGATGGGGGGGGGGCTATACCACCCACTCTGATTTCATATAGATAAGTAGCTAAAATTGATCAGTTTTACCTTTTCATATTGGGCCTCCATTTAAAACACTCTGTTGGTAAAAACCATCTTCTACAGAAAAACACCAAAACGATTATTACTGAAACTCAATGTAAACCACTTCTATAAATTATTAAGTGTCTCATTTGCGTTATCCTAAGATTTATTCTCTGTTCTGTGGCCATAGGAACCACTGTGAATTCCAGATCCAATTGAATCTCCCTCTTGGCCCCAGTACAAAGACCATGTGTGTGAACACAGCTGGGTGTATTTATGAGCCTGCCTCCTCTGTGCTCAGGCTTCCCTACTGCTCACCTTGCTGTCTGTCCTGACCGCAGTGGGCTTCTCTTGCTTCCTCTAAAATGTAGCATTCTCGCAATACTCCTAAGTTGTACACAAGCCTTTATTCCTCATGGAAGCGGCCTCTCCTCTGCCTGGATAACTCTATACATGGACAAGTCCCGAAGGAGGCACCAAATGCTTCCAAAGCTTCCTGTATCTCCCCTAAGAAATCAGGTTTCGTGGGTTTTAATGACTACACACAGCCCTCACTTTGCCCAGCAGTGACGAATACTAAACTACCCATGCTACCCAAAACTGCAAAGAAATCATATATTATGAAAGACAACAAAGCTATAAAGTCCTTTAAAATTTTTCATCAAAATATTAAGAAGACTCTCTTTACTCTGTTAAAAATTTAAATAGGAATGAAACAAATACTGAAATTAGTAATTATTTAACATACCAAAACAAAATTTTGAGAAAATGTGATATAATGGAAGCTCAACACTTAAAAAACAATTACAAAATGGGCAAAAGACAGAAATTTCACAGCTGACACACAGCATGTGAAATCTGGTACTATTCATCATGGAAGAAATACAACTTAAAGGCATAGTGAGTTGACTAAAAAAGAACAGAATGGTTAAAATAATTAAAAAAAACTACTAAAATCTGATAAGAAGACACTGAAAATGGATAATCCATAAACTAATGGTAGGAATTTAATTTGTTACACTTAGAATAGCTTGACAGTGTTTTATGAAACTAAACATGTATGTACCATGCTGTATAGCAACTACACTCATGCATTTATCTCAAAAAAATAAAAGTTCATGTTCACACAAAAATAGGTAGAAGAGTGTTCAAACCAACTTCATTTGTACTAGTAAATAGGCAACAATGAAAAGGTGCACCAGTGAGAAAATCATCAAAGAAACAGTGATAATAATACTACTCAAAATATACAAAATAGGATGACTACTCAACAATGATAAAGTACAAGGTTTTAATACACACAGCAACTTCCAGGGATCCCAGTGGAATTAGGCAGAGTGAAAAAAGAGAACTCAAAAAGTACAGAATACAGATGCTCTTCAACTTTGGATGAGTTTTCATTCCAACAGAACCTCTGCAAACTGGAAACATTATAAGTCAAAAATGCATTTAATGCATCTAACCTACTGAACATTGTAGCCTAACAACACAATACTCTGCAGAATCTTGATTCTTTATTACTGAGACAATCTTCTTCAGCCAATTTCCTCTTTCAAGTACTACTTTTACAGAATTTCATGGAGGCCTGCCACAGGAAGAGTGAGGCAAGCTAACTGCAAGCCACCAGTCTGAGCTAGGAATGAACAGCAGGGGATAAGTGGTCCCCCTCACAGACTTTGAAAGGCGTGATGTGATTGGTCACTTTTGTTCAACTGTCATTTACATGCTGATTCCTGGGCTGAACACCCAACAGTAAGGAGTGTGCTCTATACAGTTACCACAGTTAACTTACTGTAGTGATTGACATTTGAACTGTCTGGTAGGAGAAATTTTTTTTTTTTTTTAAACAAAATAGGCAAAGTGAAGAATCCTTTTCTTGTTTCATACTCTGGGTGGTATACAACCCACCGCTTTCCTAGGGGATCACATACTAATGCGTATCTGCATTTTTACCAAACCTTCTCATCCTGTCCTCCATCCCTTCCTTATGTAAGTATCTAGAGAGGCTTTGCTGAGCGTTTCCAATAAATGCGCACACTCATACCCAACATGAAAATCTGATCCTGAAAGGAAATCGCCTACAGTTACACCAGCATCACGAATCAGGCTGAAACTGATCATGAATCTATGATCTCTTCATTAGTATGTTCTGTTAATAAAGAAAAACAAAACAAAATTCTCCAGAAATAACTTGATACACAATTTGGTGGATTTTGACTTTTCTTTTCTTTTCTTTTCTTTTTTTTTTTCCTTCTCTACCCAGCAATTTCCATGCTAAAATGCTGGTTTTCTGTTTCCTTGAACAGATACCCACTGACATTCAGTTGAACCATCTCAGAAGCATACTGCAGTGGGGTAAAATATCTCATCTCAGGATGTAAAATCTGCCAAAAGTGCCCACTTAATTACTATGCTCTTCGATTAAATCCAGAAACTGCTTCAATTTCTTAAAAGGCAACTATATCCCAAGCATAAAAAGGATTCATCTTGTACTCCTATAAACTTTGCTTGTAATACCCAAATATTTTGCATTGAGAATGATCTATATGATTTTGTAACATTTGCCATGTATATGTATTCCCGGTAGAAAACAGAAAACATGCAAAAATGTTAAAGGAAAATTAAAAGCACTCATACCAAAGATAATTACTATTTGTTGAAACATATTTGTGTTTTCTATGTATGAAAATACCCTTTACCTCAAAATAAAATTTTACACATTATGATTCTTATATAATATTTTTACATAAAATATTGTTAATATTGTACATTATTTTCTTTTAACTCCAAAAACAAGAATCCACATAAATGGCAATAAAATTAACTAAACTCATTTGGAAGAGTAGGGGGGCAACATGCTAAGATTTTTATAAGGGCTGATGTGTCCATTGTGTGTGCTGGAGATGGATGCTATTATCGTTCCTATTTTATATGGAATATGTTTCCAAGGAATTTAAACTATGTTTGCACACAGGTAGTGCACAGTGGCACTCAGATTCAAGACCAAGCCACTTTGATCTAAAACTGTTCATTCCTCATTTGCTTTTGGCCTTTAGGAGTCGTCCTTGCCCATTCAAGGTCAGTCGGAACTAATTAGGTCCAAATCACATTATGCTTTAAAGTAAATTTAGTCATTTTGTGGGCAAATATTTTACAAAATTCAAATAACCAAACATAGCACAGTAAACTTTTAATAAATTTAATGTCTTAGTGGGGAATTAAAATTATTTTTACAGAAATCAAAAGCTGTTTTCCCCTTGGTAATTGCTAACTCTGAAGGGTATACTGACTTCATTATTTTACACCATTTAAACATTCTCTCTCTACCATTATTTACAATCCAAATACTCTCATGTGAAGATGAAAGGGTTTCCTACTCCTACGTGCAGAACAATCGAGTTCAGTAATTACACCGTGTCCGAAAGTGAGAGAGGCGAGGTGGGGGCAGCTCAGCAGACCATTTTCTCAGATTACAGAAAAATAAACTTCCATCCAAGATGTCCAAATTATATGAAATTTAATGTTAGTACAAATGGAATACTTAAGATTTAAAATATTTAAGATTTGACATTGTGGGAGCCACTGACTCGCAGCTCATAGGTCAGAAGAGCAGGTGACAACCCACTGCTTGTGACCCATATCTCAAGTGAGGAAATTTCGTAGAAGTGAGTCCTGGACATGGGATCGGAGACCACCTCTGGGCAATCGGCATTAGAAATGAATCCACTCAGAAGACCCGGAGTTTGATACAGAATCGCTTGCTTGCTTCTTCACACAGAAGCTGTGTTGTAAGATTACCACAGTGCCCTATGCTTGTGGTTTCATTATTGTAGCTTTATTCATCTGTGGTCAACTATAATCTGAAGGCATTAAACAGAAAACAATCCAGAGGTAAACAATGCCTTTCTGCGTAAGGTGATGAAATCTCGTGCTCTCCTGCCCTGGATGTGACTCATCCTACTGAGCAGCACACGCACAATATAAACACTTCCCAGAGCCTTAGTCCTCAGGAGCCATCCAGACCTTCAGCTCCAGATGGACTGAGCAGGGTCTCATTCATTCGAGTCTGTCTTTGGGGTCCTCTAGTCCTTCATGTAGCTGGAACAAGTTCCATCAGCATCGCCAAGAGTTCTTAAGGATCTATTAAGTATTTTAGTCGTTCATCTTATTATGTATTTCTAAAGCAACAAGAATTATTTGTTATTTTTCTGCCTACACGAAATTCTCTCCCATGCACTTCATGACCCAAGTGGTGTTATTTTTTTCTGCTGTCTCCTTGGTGACCCTCTTCAGTTTTCTTATGAAGTCTGCCTTCTCCGCCTAGCCTTTGAATGGGTTCCTCTTGGTTTCTTTCTGCTTTCATCACATTATAAACTGCAGTATTTAATGGGCAATCTTAAGCACACCTGGCATCATTTTGTGCCGATGATGCATAAATCTGTATTTCTACTTTGGTTCACCCTCAAAGTAGCACAAGTAACAGAAGTGAGGAAATATTTCCATTCACACAGTGTCACTCACATAACCAAGATCAGAGACGGGATTGTGAGCCATGCCCCTTGACACCACTTTTATCCCACACTTTTTCCTAACATAGCACACAGCTTCTATAGTTCTGAAAAGGAGGAAATGCTGTCTCAAAGAGTCGTCCAAGAAACACAAATTCCAGCACCACACAGGAGACCATACCTCATGGCGGGCCAGGGGCTTACATATTAGGAGGCTTCAGTACAGGAGAAACTTTCAAGAC
The DNA here is from genome assembly GCA_004026905.1 of Hystrix cristata. NCBI lineage: Eukaryota > Metazoa > Chordata > Mammalia > Rodentia > Hystricidae > Hystrix > Hystrix cristata. The sequence continues at coordinate 181,656 of PVJO010000891.1, forward strand.
ACAATTTCAGATTGCAGATGGAACCTGCAAGTGTGGGAAGGTGACACAGAATTTCATGTAGGCAGAAAAATAACAAATAATTCTGGTTGCTTTGGAAATACATAGTAAGATGAACAATGAAAATACCTAATAGATCATTAAGAACTCCCAGTGATGTGGGTGGGACTGGTTTCACCTACATGAAGGACTAGATGGCCCCAAAGACAGACTCGAACGACTCAGGGATCCTTCATTTTAAAGCAAGAAACAGGAATGGTTTTCATTCTTCATATTTTCTTTTCCCTGTCTTTTTAATTACCTAATGAAACCATGAAAGTAAGCTACCATCATTGTATTAAATCTGAGCCCTAAGCATGCTCATTCTCTAGGTGTAACTCAGGACCTACTTAATGAGATGCCGTTCAGAGTTCACATTTTAATAGTCTCATATCATATCACAATATTAAGCAGCAGGAAGAAAGCAGAGATAGAGATCAGGGACCTTTAATTATCAGCTGCCTTTTACAAGTGGGATAACATGATCTAGGATGTTATCGCTCCCCTTAGAGGGCAATAGCCAGGAGCAGGAAAGAAGTATGGACAGGAGATCTGTGTCTCAGGGGTTAGGTGAGAAACTGGGGCACGCAGACATCCAGCTCTGTGTGCGTGTTAAGGATTCTACATCTCTGGCCACCGTCACGGCACACAGTGTTCCCAGCTCCAGTCTATTTATATTCACAGACCAGCAAGCTCTCTGTAGCCAGAAAGGAGATCAACACCACCCAAACAATTATAAATATTCATACATTCAAGAACAACTGTCTTTATTTTTCAAAACAAAAATGAAATGTTTCCATTTTTGTACCCAACTAGAGTTACCCCTTTGCTGATCTTATTATACTGACAACTACCTGCTGTTTATGTATCTGTCCAAAGTGACCAAGAACATCACTTCTGTCAGTGCACCCTTCTCTGGGACCTTAACACATTGCCTCGCTTTTGTGCGGAGATGGAATGTTGCTTATGCTAACAATAACCAGTCGGACAACAACCTCTTCAGTCACTTCAGCCCATTTCCACGAAAGACATTAACAATGACAAAGGACAGGCACACTCAAATAATCCGTTTCAACTGTAATTTTTATTTCAGACTTAGGAAGTCATCCCAAAGTTAAATTTATGTTCTTATCACTTTAATGTCTGAATACATCAATATTGGGTACCTCCTTCAAAAGCCTGAGGGGTAAGAACAGCTACATGAAATTCTAGGAAGCTGGCATAAAGGAGAGACCAAATTCCACTTTACCACAATAATAATCATAATACACAGTGCCCAGCCATGAGCCTCCTGCCCCTGCAGACACCATTGTGGTGGGGCACAGTGTTCATCTAGCAGCTTGGTGTGCAAGCTGCACCTTCCTGTTCAGTCTCAACAGCTCCTAGTATCTGCGGCAAAAGGTCACCACCTGCTACCCATTCAGAGCAGTCCAGCAGGCTGCGGCCCGATGAAATCACCCTTCCAATCACAGTGAGAGCTTCATGGATGGAGCCAACAGACCTAGGTTTAAGCCACGGTAGGCTTGAGCAGAGCACTGGCGTATGTTTCAAACACTGCAAGGCTGAGTTTACCAAAAACTCTCCCTGGACAGTGCAACACCTCAAAGTTAAGGTGCTGTCTTCCAAGCCGATTACTTGGGAGAGAGACGTCTTTCTAAGTCTGCTGTTTCAAAGCAAATAATTATTCTGATAAATCATGCAAATAGAACAGTTGCTCAGCTGCATGACAAAATATTCAGTGCATGCATTATCTCGGCAAATGGTAGGTAGAAAAATAATATGAAATGAGAAGCTTGTTTTGATTTTTAAGCGTCTGCAAGGAGCAGTTGGAAAGTAGCAATATATTTCAGTTAGGAAGGGGAGGTTCTGAAATTATAATAGACTTCTGATTTGAAGTGGGAAGATGGATAGATAGATAGATAGACAGATAGACAGACAGACAGGTTTTACTTTTTTACTTCTGGGATATTTATACACATGGTTTGTACCAAGTGAGCTAGTTAGAAAGAATGTGCAATGCAAACAATGTTTGATTCACCTTTGATTTCACAAAGATACAGCAGCCTCCAGGGTTTGGCATGGTAATGTCCCAAAGGATTCCCACTGGAGGAGAACCAACCACACAGTCCAGTTTTCCTATTAAGAATGTCAATTTTCACATTCATATCTGGATATTCCGATTCTCGGGACTGGAGTCTCACTTTCCAAATTAGCAACCTGCTTAATTCTGATGCTTGGAATTCTTGGACCACACTTTGATTTCCTTATCCTCTTCCCATTACCCCCCCTTTTTTTTATAAATAGAGTAAAATTCAAGAACATTTTATGAAAGTTGATAAGGTAACACTAGAAAAGTTACTACTTTGGTGAGCCTTAAAGAATTTTGTCAAGAAATAGCTAATTTTAGAAATCGTTTTCCTTTTCCCAGTTTGCTAGCACATCAGACAGATGATCCATTTCACGCTTACATTTTGTGCCTAATTGATAACTACATTATATTGTATTTTATAGACACGATTAAGTATTTAAAAATCATGTGATGTACTTGTTTGCAAAAACTCATTTTAAAATTGCGGTAGTACCTATATGCTATACAAACCTCTCATATTTTCATTTTATTCAATTTAAAAGACAGTATTTTCTATGAGTACAATCTAATTTTATTCTCTGTGTAATGATATAGTGCTTCAATTTTTCCTAAAGAATAAATTTTTATAACATTTAATAGAAATTCAAAAATGAATATTGTTTTTCTTTTGTGTCTGCAGTTTAATGAAAGCCCAAAACACATCTGTGAAATGCTGTCTGCCTACTGAACAAGTGTAAATCAGCCACAAGCCACACGGCAACCATTTGGTAGATGGCTGAAGCAGCGCTACCCTTCGGTCGGCAATGAAAGGGGAACTGGTCTCTGCCACAGACCCTCTTGCCAATCGTAGTTCATGTCACTGCTTCCTAAAGTCCTCTTTACAAACCCACATATATCATAAAATAGAACTTCATATTTTTCTTTAAATATACGCATTTTTAAAATTCATTTTGCTGAGGCTTAGATTCCACCATGTTTTTACCATAGTAGAAAGCCCTGTAAGGCAACCATGATAGTGAGACCATGAGACAGGACAGAACTTGAGACAGCATTTCAAAAACTTACAGCATTTCCACCTAGATCTAGAGGAAGTTTAAGAAATGTAAACTCATTCATATTACAATCAGATAAACAATTATTAGAACATCAAGGAACTAAACCTCCACATATATCCTCACTTTATCTCTGCGTGTCAGAAAAGGACGTGATGTTCTCAAAGTCACGGGCCAGTAAGTGTCACGGAGGAACTCTGCCCTTCCCCGCTCAACACCATCTCCCTGAAAGTCCATCAAGCAGAGTCCAAGACGCAGTCACAGAACACGGAGATGTGTTGATAACTGCTGTTACATAATTATATAAATCACCAATGAGCAACTGAGACACACATCTAGAGTCCCAACCTCATACAGTCAGTCTGAAGCAGTAAGTCTCCTCCAAACCCTTTCTGGTCTTCTACCTCCCCTGGCAGAGCTCCTGGACTAATTCTGCAATCTGATCATAAGACAAGCCCCAGTGTGACTGTCCGCGTGCAGGTATGGACATTGATAAAACCTTAATGTGTCTGCAAGTAAATGCTAACAAAGTTAATACCTAGGAAACTAATCGGGCTGGGACAGCAATATTTTACCATACTCTATAGAACCTAAAATAACATCACCGGTTATTTTTTCCAAGACAGCACTAGCAGCATGGACCTCTTTTAGTTTCCCATATGTGAATACTATCAATCAGAACTTCTGAGAAATACAAAATAACTTGTTAAAATTCTGAAAAAAAAAAAATTCAGTGAAAATCAGAGAATGTTGATGCTTTATACAGAATGAACAATTTACAGTGTTAAATACACAGGAGCCTTTTTTGAAATATTGAGAATGAAATATAGGATGAATAATGCTGCTATTATTGCTTTCTCGTACTTAAAAATTCAGAGTAAATTAAGAATCACTACTTGGACTTAAGTGTCAAGTCTCTACATTTATAAGGACTAGCTTTTCAGGTCTTGAGAATGTTTCATAATTAGCAGTTTTAGGAAGCCAAGAAGTCATTTTAACAACTCACTTTACAAACTCTACATGCAGGCAGCATGTGACTGAAACCATACACATAAAATTGCTATCTCGGGAAAGAAAAATGCTCACCAAAACAGAATTTTCTCTCATTATTTCCACTTCATAATGATGAATTGCTTTTTTGTGTGTGCAAGTAAGCCTCAGTTTCTCCAGTTAAAACAAAGATGGTGCTCAGTGACTCCTGTGATTTTGCTACATTTGTATTGTTTTATAGCACAGCTAAGGCTCCACACAAGCCATTAAGCAAACTCGATTATTCTTTAACTTATAAAATATGCAAATTTCAGTATATATGGAATTTTTAAATTTTTAAATAATTATGAAAGTCAAAATTAAGTAATATTTAAATAATTTAAATAAAGAAGTTGTTTAAATGTAGATCCTTGTGTCAATTAAATAAATGGCTTGCAAATCATACTACGTATATCATAGCTTATTCTCACTTATGTAATATCACAAGAATATGATACAAGCTATATTCCCATGGATATCAATTTATTTTTGATATTTCAGATCAAGAAAATATGTTTTTTGTGTACTTAATTTACCTTCAAATCAATGATGAACACACAGATATAATCAGGTCATGTTAAGTACATATGACTCCCAGCAAGGCTATATAAACAGAGTCTGAAAAATACTCTCAAAGTGATTTTATAAGGACAACGCTTCCTTCCTCCTTGATCAATAAATCTAGAGAAAGACCTGTGCAACGTTTTTCCAAGGGGGAAAAAAAAATGCTGGTTTTTCACGTATAATGAGACCGACTGAGAACCTCTGAATTTCCAGTTTTACTGAATGGAAACGGAAATGTAGATGACAATTTAAGGGGCTCATAGCAAATAAAATAACACTGACAAATGGAGACAAGGCCCACATTTAATACAAAGACTGCAGAGAAAAACGGCAGACTGTTAATATAAGGAGGGGTAGGTATTTTTCTTGACAGCTTTGAATTTAAGTAGAGACAATAAATTTGAAAGAACCTTTCAATTGTGAATCTACTTCCTCCTGGCACAGATGCCAGTGTGCAAGGATCTGATATACATTTGAGTTTCGAAAAATGAGCACTCATATATGAAAGATGATTGGCACCAAAACAGGAATTCAAAATAGGAAGAAAGAGAATTTGTACAAATGCGGTAATATTAGTCAAATTTGTTATAAGTACTATAACCCTCTAAATTTAAAAAAGAATTAGGAAACTCTTCTGCAACATTTGTATTACACAGTGACATACAATAAGCATCCTATCTGTTCCCACACTTCCTAATAAACATGATACAGTATGTCTTTTATTTCATCCTACTTTGGGGAGCAAAAGATCTACACATAAACTCACCGTTAGTTACAGAAGTTTGCATTCTATTTATTGAGTTTTTTTTAACATATTAAAAAGATATAATTAGAAACGCATGATTGATGTGTCACCCAAATGCAGAAGGTTCAATTCATTGTAGTCACGAATATGTCCCCAAGTAAACTATTGGCAACATTTGGAAAGAAAAGCAGCTGTATCATTAAGTAATTTTTATCAAATCAATAACTGTTGTTGACTTCTTCCTTTCCCCAAAATAAACACACAAATCAACAATGTTTTCATAAGCAGTGATATATACATGTCCCTGGGTAGGAAGAACCAATATAGTGAAAATGGCTATACTTCCTAAATTACTATACAGGTTTAATGCAATTCCAATTAAGATACCACCAACATACTTCAAAGAATTAGAAAGGACAATCATGAACTTCATCTGGAACCACAAGAGACCAAGAATAGCAAAAACAATCCTAAGCAATAGGGGAAAGACAGGGGGCATCACAGTTCCCAACCTGAAACTATACTACAAAGCTACAGTGATAAAAACAGCATGGTACTGGCAAAAAGACAGACCTGAGGATCAATGGAACAGACTGGAGGATGCAGAAACAACTCCAAACACACTCAAATACCTCATCTTCGACAAAGGAGCCAAACACCCTCACTGGAAGAAAGATAGCCTCTTTAACAAACGGTGCCAGACAAACTGGCTTGCCACATGCCAAAAACTAAAACTAGATCCAAGTCTCTCACCATGTACTGAACTAAAATCAAAATGGATCAAAGATCTAAACATTAAAACAGAAACACTAAATCTACTGGAGAATAGAATAGGAAGAACCCTCGAAGACAGAGGGGTAGAGAAAAAATTTATGAACAGAACCCAAACAGCATAGGAAACAAAACGAAGAATCGGTGCTTGGGACCACATGCTATTAAAAAGCTTTTGCACAGCAAAAGAAATCACAAATAGAGCAGAGTGAAAACCCACAAACTGGGAAAAAATTTTTACTAGCTATCCATCAGACAAAGGTCTAACATCTAGAATATACAAAGAACTCAAAAAAATTAAAGCTCCCAAATTCAAAGACCCAATCCAAAAATTGGCATCTGAAATGAATAAACATTTCTCAGATGAAGAAATTAAAAAGGCAAATAAATATATGAAAAAGTATTCAATATCACTAGTCATTCGAGAGATGCAAATCAAAACAACACTAAGATTCCACCTCACTCCAGAAAGAACCGCATTTATGAAAAAATCAACCAGTAACAAATGCTGGCGGGGCTGTGGGGAAAAAGGAACACTCCTCCACTGTTGGTGGGAATGTAAACTTGTCCAGCCACTATGGAAATCAATATGGAGATTCCTCAAACAACTAGAACTAGAGGTTCCATTTGATCCAGCTATCCCCCTACTGGGGATCTTCCCAGAAGAACTGGAATCCTCATACCACAGGGATGTATGCACAACCATGTTCATAGCAACACAATTTGTAATAGCTAAGTCTTGGAAACAGCCTAAATGCCCAACAACCAATGAATAGCTAAAGAAAATGTGGTTTTTCTACACAATGGAGTACTACACTGCCATAAAAAAGGATAAACTAGAGTCATTTGTATGTAAATGGATGTTCCTTGAGAACATATTATTAAGTGAAATAAATCAGACACTTATGAGTACACATTGGATTGTTTCTCTGATATGAGAAACCATGGATGTATAAAAGGACAAAGAGGTGTAATAGATATAATCTAAAAGGAAGATAATATTCTAAGGAGAGAAGGATTGGACGGGGAGGGGAGAAGCAGGAAGGGAAAAGAGGGATAGAAAAAGGAAAGGGAATTCATGGAGAAATGTGAATGTACCTGCTGTAAACAGGGATGAAGGGAATAGAGGGGAGGGGCGGGGAAGAGGGGGGAGAACCAAGATGCATCATGTACAGGTACAAAATAAATGTGATGAATGTGACCATTATATATACATTGTACCAATACATGTTCTTGTTTAAAAAATTTTTAAAAATTAAAAATATTTAAAAACGTATATAGTCACTATTAGTTAATGTACCCATTCATTCCACGTATGTAAACTTTGCACATTTTCATTTGAAAGTAGCATTGAATTTACATTTTTTCTCCTGCATACCAGTTTTCATATTACGGCAACCCATTGATCTAGAAAGTCTTTAATATCCTGAATTAATTAAAAAATGTTAATCTGACATATATAAATCTACCATCTGATACATCTAAATCTGAGCTTATTAATAGTACTGGTATTCTACTGTGATAGAACCAATGATTTTGTCTTTTCCCAGTCATAGTGTGATTTTTGGTAAACTACATGTCTGCACATGTTAGTGGTAAATTTGAGAACAGTTTAGTATAAAAATACAATATGAATAATTCTATATTAGATATATTTTGAAAATGAAAATGAATGCCTACTGGGCACTGTGATTCAAATCTACCTTTCAATGTCTTCAAAGTGTCCTATAGAATCTAACGTATTAGACAAAGTAGACACAGACATGAACAAAAATGTATAACCCCATTTCAAAGCCTTATCAGGGGAATAATCTAGTGCTCAGTTTTTTTTAACCTAAAAACATTACCTAATGTTTGCCTAAATCTACACAGCCACTAATAATCAAAGATATTTTGTCAGTTTAAAAATCATTTCTGGGTTTAAAAATGCAAGTGACTAAAATGACGTTTGACATTCACTTTCATTCGAATAGATTTAAAGGTAAAATGGAACTTGAGGTCATATTTAACTAAAAACATATGTATCGGCAAAATGAAAACACCATCCAGAAGATCAAAATTCAAATTATAAGAGGCTTTTCAAAGCTGATTTGAGGTGGAACGGTCATTTCTTCCAGCCAGTGACCACATTCAAATGCTCTAAGTGACTCAGTGTTTCACACCCACCAGCCGTGCATGTCTTGCTTTAGCAATTTAAAGAGTATTGGTCTGTATTTGAGTTTGTTACTCAACACACTGTCAATATTGGCAGCCTCTCCCAAGAGTTGAGTGTTTTCCAAGCCAATGATCTTATTCAATGTGTAAGTTATATTAAAACCAGGGCAAGTCTGTTAAGATTGGCTTAAAACCTGACCAGGTCTGATACACAAATACTAAGCTATTCTTAACTGCTTTCAGGAGGAACCCACAGTACAGTGCTATAGATGTGATAATTTGTCTCTCAAATTTCAAAGCACACTGGGTAGTGTTTTACGAGGCTCTCAATTTTTGTAAACACTGAGTAAGAACTGAGCCAGAGTTCTTTTAACTTCAGAGGAGCTGGAAGAGAGAGGTTATTTCAGCAGAAGACAAATAAGTCTTTCTATAGAAGCCACGAGATGGACAAGTCCTCACCATCAGAAAAATTTATCACTACTGGGGTCCTATTGAAATGTCTCACACAAACACAGAAGGCGACGAGCTCACGGCACGCATCTGCAGTGCGCTGTTGGTAACACTGAAAGCTCTATGAGATTCACCATCGCTGTCCTGCATGCTTCTACAAGCAGCGCAGCACTCTGAGTAGCTCCTTCAGGTCCACCCTGCAGATGTTAGGTCACACTTTTGCAAAAGTCTGCATGTATCTGAGAAAGTTTCAGGAATACGACCCATGTCAATAAAGCTCTTAAATCCTGATGAAAAGCAGAAACAGATCATGTTTCACGCCTCTTCTGTTGTGGTAAATTAAAGTTCTTATAATTTGCATTTTCTCAATTTTAGGCATTTAATAAAAAACTGTCACTCTTTCTATAATACAAAATCCCTGTTGTTTTAGCATCCGTGTCTACCACGCACTGGGATAGGGGTTGACTATACGTATCTCAAGTACGTACAAGATCTCTACAAGGCGGATAGCAATACCCAGTTTACGGGTGGGCAAACACAGGTTTAAGGAGGTTTTAGGGAACACAGACTACAGGGTAGACATGAGAAATAAAGCACATCTTTGTGAGTCCTGAGACTTTGCACCGACAATGCCTGGCAGATTTACAGAAATAATAATATACAGCAAGCATAGAGAAGGCCCTACGTGTGCATTTAACATACAAAAAACATGTAGGTAGGCTCGTGCAAAAGAAAAGAGAGACTCAGAGACACAGTGGCGGTTTCCGGCTTTTAGACTTGTAAGTGTGCACGGCAAAAAGCAGACTTAGATCTGCTGTTCACTGCATCTTGGCATTTCCTGCCGCCTCTGGCAGAATCAGTTTCTTTAGATGCAGAGTGGCTGGAGCATCTGAAGATGGTGTGGAAAAGCGGGCTTGTAACACCAAGCAACCTCCTGACCTGGCTCCCAGCTCCAACCCTGGACCTGCCAACTCGTTGTGCTGGGCCCGGTTCTCTGTGGCAACTTCCTCAAAGATCCGAATTCTATGGAGGAAGAATATTTCACTGCCGTGTTCCCTTGTTCCCTTGGCTAACTCCTATGTCTGGTACGCAGCAGACCCTCAGAAATACCATCTGATACTTGAGTGAAGTAAATGTAATACTGTTCTCTTCATGCAGTTTCCAAGCTTGTCAATAGGTGATGCTGAATTAGCCGCTTTACCCCAACCGGTCCCCCTTTCACTCTAGCCAGTTCAACGGCATTTCTTAACAGCAGATCATCAATATAAGATTCCGCCTTTGAAGAAAAATGTAAACTCACACGACAGAGCACCCACAAGGGCCTCAAACAGCAGTCTTCACCTCCGAATCAGGCCAAGTTCAGTGACTCCCCCACCTACCCAATATTCTCCACCCTGACAGACTCTGAAGGCTTCTAAAAACGTCAGTACTTCGGCCTTGTCCCTAAGAGACTGAAGTTCAAGTGCTCTCAGGTGGGCTCTGCCACAGCTGGTTTTTAAAGATTCCAGAAGCATCTAAGCAGCCAGCATCTGCAGAATCTGGGAGCTGAGTGGACAGAAATCTCACATTAAAATACAAGATTGTGTTAAGTAGTTAAGTATGGCAATAGCAATGGCCTCTATCCTTCTACGTTGTTTCATATATAAATCAAACCCTTAACTTAGGCCTTATTAATACTACATCCTTACATCAAACACAGGTCTCTTAGCACATAATAGCGATGCAGAAATGCAAACCATTAACTGCTATAAAAATACAAAGCGATGCTCCAGTCGAGAACTTGAGAGAGCCTCTGGGGAAAAGTCCTCACTGTAATGACTACCATGTTAGTTCAGTTGTGTAAAGCAATTCAAAGAAGCAAATTCAAGATGGAAGGTTTTTTTTGAGCATCGACCGTAAAGTGCAGCCGCTGCCTTCTAGCATCCACAATCAAAAATGAAGAGAATACACAGGTGTTTTCTCACTGCAGAATTGTGGAGCTTATTTTATAAGTCACTGGGTTGAAATCAACAAGTATTAGACAAAGATCAGGTGTAACTTTCCTGCAATGGAGAAAGAAGGGTGCTTGAGGAAGGCAGGGACCCAGGAAGATGACTGAAGGAGGGAAAGTTAGGAGGAAAGAGGTCAGAGACAATAAATTGAAGGAGGACCCGGGGCAAAGAAAGCGCGGGGGTCATGCTATGTCCTTACTGTAGCTGAACAAATAAAATCTATTAATGCAGGAAACTCTAACAAAAAAGAGGTACCTTAAAAATGAGCTGTTCTGTTTTTAAAAAAAAAAGAAAAGAAAAGAAAAAGAAAAAAAGAATCAAAATACAGGCAAATCAGAGACAAGGCCAATGAGCAAGCTCCTGCTTCATCTGCCTGGCTGGGGCCTCCTCGGAGTAATCCTAATATCTCCACTGGGGAAGGTTTATTATTCTTAGCAAGTTACTTCCAATTTATTTTAAACATAATCTAAGTATTAGGGTTAACATGGGGAGGCTCTGAGTCACAAGTCACTCTCTTTTAACTTTTTAAGGTCACAGACCAGAGTAAGGGATCAGTCACCCTGAACTTTATGTTGCTCTGTAGTCTTCACCTAGCAAGTACGGCCCCTTCGCTGGGACCATGTAGCTGGCAAGGAAATAGAATCGGGCTAGGTTTCAACAGTCCCCTCGAGTTCCTAAGTACTGTAAGATTACAGGCCACAGTAGTGGTCTTTAAAATTCAGGTACCTAAAAAAGCCTTTCCATTATTCAGAGAATACATGAGAGCAAAACTCTACCCTTCTTTCCAAAGGAAGAAAAAGCACCAAAGAGCTAGACTGTGCAGGTGACTTAACTTACTGTCTTTTAAAGAGTCGTGGCTTTGCATCCAATTTAAATTCTACCACCACTCCACAAGTCAAGCTTCTTCTCTTTAAGACAGAGCAGGAAAAATGTCACCATTGGAAAAAAGTTAGCCGGAAAGTACATTTATACACCAATTTTCCCCCTCAGTGCCGCACCACCCTTTCACAGAAGTTTTATGGAATCATTGCCTACCTCTATATTCCTGAAAAAAAAAAAAAAGAGGCAATTTGCAGAAGTGCGATAATTTGAGAGAGTAGGCTCTTTTCCAAAGTACAGTTTGGCTTCTAAGAGCTCTGAAGAGAAAATGAAAATGTTCCGTATGTAAATAAGGTTCAAAAGGACTGAGTATTCTAGGTAATACCCCCAAGAAAAGTGCAACGTGAACATCTTGTAAGACATTCAAAGTACATCAGGCCCTGATGGGATAAATCTGAGTTTAATTTTTCCTTTCAACATATAACACAAAATGCTGCAAGTCAGAACTGACCTTCATCTGTAAATGCTAGACACAGAGAAGGCTATTTAAAACAACTTTAGTTGTAGTCCACATCCAAAGAATTAAATTTAGCAGATTATATTTTAACAAACTTTTAGAAGCTCAATGTGCATTTACTGAAAAACTGGATGGATTATGAAAACTCAGCAAATACTTTTAAAAGCTTTAGAAGTTTTTTTGTTTTTAATCTTTATTAGTACATGCTTTCAGAAAGTGTTTACATCCCTTATGGGGAGCTGGCCCACGTACATAACATCTTAATTTCTTCTTTCATCCCCTCCCGTCTTGACCTTCCTTCCCTTGATCCCCTTCCTATCTGAGAAAGATTTATCTCCCTACTTCCTATTATCAACTTTTATTTTGCTTTTCCTTTATATTTTGGGTTTCTCATCTACAGAAAACATGTGATATTTTTGTTTGTGTGTCTGATTTATTTCACTTAATATTATGCTCTCAAGGTGCACTCATTTTATATAATAATTTAGTTTCGATCCTTTCTCTTACACTGTAGTAAATACCTCGTGTGGAATATGTCATACAAAGATATTCATGCCGAGTTCTGAAAAATATCCTATAGATATCCTTGTATGGAAATCTATTCTAGAAGTGGACACTTTATCCCAACGACAGAAGGAGGAAATAGGAGAACACAGACCCTTTTTTTCTAAAACCGATAGCCTGAGAGAGGAGCAAACCATTCCAACCTGAAACCACTCAGAATATTTATGGTCTAATTAAACACTTGTTGATTACTCACTACATAGACAATTTAAAGCAAAATCTTGTATGAAGAGAATACAATCATGTGTAAGAAATAGAAGCTGTGTTTCAGGGGCTTAGAATTTGCCAGAAAGTGCATGTTGTCTGGTTTCTTGTACATAGCAGACCCAAAATAAATATTTTTAAATGAGCATTAAAAACCATGGTTCAATGATAACAGCTTGTGTTCATATTGTAGTTCTTGCCTTCCCACCCACAGAGCTTAATGTACTAAATAAACATCACCATCCACCAGGGCATCCTTGTTATTGATGTAGTTGGAAAGTATTATTCATTCCTTATCCAATAGAGGAAAAGATTCTGGAAGGTTAATTTAGTTGCTCACAGCTACAGAATTAACAATAAAATGGGGAATAGAACTCAGGGTTCCCTAAGCTGTTGCTCCAGATTTTTTTTCATTGCCTAAATAAGATATTTTTCCTTTATAACCCTTAAGGGACCCTAAGTATTTTTGATAGCAATATTATTTGTGAACTAGTGCATTTTTAACACCAAGATAATTAATCACATCAAGTTTTGTTTTTCTATTTTAAAATCTACTTAAAAGGGAATTGTTTTTTTGATGAAAAGTTTCTACTCAATAAAACTCTTAAGGCTTGCTTTCTTCCTTTCTTTTTTCTTTCTTTCTTTCGTCTTTCTTTCTTCTGTCTTTCTTTCTTCGCTTTCTCTCTCCTTCTCTCTCCCTCTCTTTCTCTGTCCCCCTCTAAATTCAAAATTATCGCAGAAACATTCCAAAATTTTATATAAAAGTCATACCAACAAATCATCATTTTACAATCAATTTTAGAGTTTTGTTGCTATCATTTAAAAAAAAGTCAATTCATTTCATTAAAAAGCACTTTTAGTCATTATTTTAAGGATAAAATGATTATCTTCATAATTTATTACACGAGTATCATTATGAAATTGAAGTCTGTGTGCTTTGGATACAATTTTAAATATGCAGTTTTAAGCAACAGCGCCAACCCTACTAAATACAAATCATGTTTTCCCTTTTTGCTCTTTGTTAGCATCAGCAATAACTTTACCAAGTCCTGTGGCTATTGTTTCAGTGTAATTGAATTCTTAGAAGATTTCACTTGCCTCAAAACATTTCAAGAGAACAATATGAACAACTCAATTATAATCAGACAACTCAGTGAATTGAAACCGAATAAGCAGAATTACTGGGGTTTGTCTACGAATCACACAGTGCCCTCCTTTCCCACAACCCACCCCCACCACCCATCTCCACACAAAGCCCAGAAAAAACATCTCCTTTGTCCTGGATTCTTTCCCCTAACAATTACCATCCGGTCAATTCTTTTTATTAGTTGTATGTACTAATCAGTTTGGACTCTATCTCCACCGTCGTTTAGCGTAAGAAAAAAAAAAATGGCTACTTAAATATCAACCACATGAAAAAACACCTATTGCAAATAATTTCTATCCCAAATTGATACCTCGTTATCATATATTAGCTTTACATATTCGCATTAAAAAACCTTTGAATGCACTGTACTAAAATTTCAACTACTGCAGTTGAAAACATTGCCCTTATTCCTACAGGTTTGATCTGGTCGCTACTGTTACAGCTTGGAACATTCCAACATTCATCACAACCTGCAGCCATCCTGCTCAACCCTCAGCAGCGTATTTCAGCCCAGGTCCTTCCTTTGTAAAGAGCTCATTTAAGAGCTAAAATTATGGTGTCAAAGTGAGATGCTGAGAGCACCCTAACTGCTAATGGTCCCAACCAACCGCTACCCTGCTCCTCCCAGAAAAGCAAGTAAAGGGATTAATCTCAAGAAGGAAAGGCCAGTTCGGGTTTCCTTCGCCACCCTAATTTCTCAGCTTTTAAGCGGCTCCCCCTTTAGTTAAGAGTTCAAATGCTTTTCAGTTCCCGGAGGGAGCCTTAGAGAGGAGGAACTGGGCATCAACTGCATGGAGAGAACACGTTCCAAGGTGTCCTTGCCCGGTCCCAGTCGATTCGAGCCCTGTCCAGTCAGCACCCCTTTCCCACCGATAAATTACATGGTCGTCCCTGGCCCTAAGCCCAGCCATTTGCTCTGTGTCCAAATTCTGACTATCTAACTGTCATTCTAAATTGGCAGACAGGGTTTTCTGCAAACAGCTCTGCTTGCAGTTTCTTACAGTATAACACAGGTATGGACTTCAGAGGCATGGCAAAAGGGTACCAGGGAATGGGGATAAAAATAAATTGGAGATGAAAAAGTTGAGGGAGACTCTTGAGAAGAGAAAGGATCTTTTAACGCTCTGGGTTATGGTTGTGAAAACAGTATTTGTCCGCAAGACCATCCAGGAAAAAACAATTGCGCCATAACTCAGGCGTCTGTTAACTCCAACAGGCAATGTGTCCAACAAAATCAAAGGAAAAATGACAGAAGTACATCACGAGCACTGTATACACTTTCGTTTAAGCATTAAAATCAATTTCCAAAGAGTTGAAAAATAAGCCAGATCTCTAAGCATAAATGAGGATGATCTGTAGCTGGTCTTTCCTGCTTGAAGTTACTGAAGACAATAATGAGAACAGATAAATTTCGTCTGCATTTTAAGTGCTCACACATGACTGTTCACACGACTGACTGGTACGAATGATTACTTCACGTAGACTGCTCATTATTCCATGTACACAGACTAATTGGCTCTCGGGAAAGCGTCTGAATTCATGATATATCTCAAAGACATTTCTCCTACGTCACTGTCTAGAATTTTTCCACCCCACTTCCTGCCAAATTTTGAACAGAAACATGAAATAGGAAATTAAGAAAATAACAGAAAAACTCTGGTAAACAAGAGTTTGAGTGTGTATATTATTACACTAGATGAATGTCCATACACTGCAAAGATTAAAGAATAAAGTGAAAGATAACGTCAAGGCACAAACAGTGACCTTAAAATGGAAATATTCCAATAGATTTTTAGTTACCATTTCCAAGTAAAAACGAGGCATAGATGACACTAACAAGCTCCTACCAAAGATTTTGTACTGAAACTGATGGAAAAACAACCAGATTTACTCCT